>PVJO010025259.1:0-23034 GCA_004026905.1 Hystrix cristata | reverse complement strand
TCTTTTTTGGGAGGGTGCTAGCTATCAAACTGAGGGCCTCTAGCTTGCTAGGCAAGCTCTCTACCACTGAGATAAATCCCCAGCCCCTCACGCCTCTTTTTACAGTCAGAGAAACCTGAGCGGGAGAAGATTGAATCGGCTCCTCCTGTCCCACTGTGAGGCTCCTGAGCAGGGCAGGCCCAGACACCAGCCATTTGTCCAAGGTCAACAACTCTGTGATTTTCTTCTAACTGGATATTTCTTCTATTTATTTGAATGGCTTTTAAGACACAGAAGCCCGGGTTGTGAAATGAAGGCACAGGACCCATGTGAGAAGTGAGAGGCACCCACTCTGCCCGGATGTGGCACCTTTACCGCAGGACGGGCAGATGCGGCAAGGGGCGGGCAGCCCCGGAGCTGCAGGGAGAGCGACGGGCGGGCGAGGGGCAGGGCTGGGAAATGCGTGTCGCACGTCCTGGTCAGGGAGTAGAGGCGCCACCCAAGGGGCTGGGAAGGGAAGCTCTGTGATCCTTACGTTACGAATCCCTAGTTCTTTTCCCCAGGAGCACCCAGCAAAACACCGTCTCTAAGTGACAGCCCCAAACTGTAATGGCAGAATCACTGACATGAATGTTTTATATCTCTGTACTTTGTGGGGGGGTTGGGGGGGTCCTAAGGTCCTAAAAGTAAGATCACAAGTGTCTCTTGTTAACAAGAATGATGTCGTCTCTGTAGCTACATGGATAATACCTAACCCCTACTGGGCGCTTCTGAACCAGGCACTGTGCTGAGCATCACACAAGACCACTCGTTACTCTGCACTCCAAGCCTCTATGTATCCCAGTGTACAGATAAGGCCACTGAGGCTTCAGGAGCACGCTCACACTGCCCGCACTCACACAACCCATAACAGAACCAGCGTTCAATCCCCGAAATCGCTCTGCTTGGAATCTACAAGTCCACTTCCTTCACCCGACTGCACCAGCCGCCCAGCATCCAAGTCAGCCCCTCAATTCCGGCACAAACGCAACACTGACCTAATTTCACTGACCTAATGACAGCACCACGGCTAACTTGCAAGTTAATTTTCTGGCTAGAGCTACATTTTATACCCAAATAACCACCCTCTAAAAATTTCCTCCTTTGCATGTGAGTGCATTCTATAGACACTTGCACATCTCACCCACTTCTCATGACATGTGAAGCTGCCCGCCTGAGGTGCGACACCAAGCCTGCCTTGATGTCACAGCTTTCTGTAACAAATTTGATTTTGGTTGCAATCTGAATCATGGATGACTTCACAATTTACTAAAAGTTATGATTCTCATTTGATCAGCGCTCTTAACTGCAAAACAAAACATCTGCTGAGGTGGATGTTACAGGCTGCCTGGTCACACTGTAGCAGCCTCGCCCCTCTCCGCTGCACTGAGCTGCAAACGATCTGGCACGGGGGTGGGGGGGTAAAAGTACAGAGTAACCCAAGGCGGGCCGATCTCCACTGTCATGAAGGGTGACCTTTAACTACTCTTTGGTACCCATGAATCCATTAGGTGCCCCCAGGACAAAACTTCCGTTAGGAAGAAAATAGAAACATACATACACAACTGAGTTTAAGAGAAAGATATCAGAGCCTTAGAGTTGAAAACAAAGATCTGGGTTTCAATTTTAACTCTGCCACTCAGGTGCCGTATGGCCCTGCAAAGCCTACTCAGAGCCCGACGACTCCCTGTGTGAAGAGGGCTAACAGCCCCAAGCACCATCCAGAGGGGTGAGGGCTGAGAGGTGGTCTCTACAAGACCCAGCGCCAGGCCACTGAAGGGTCCAGCAAATGCTTTTTACATTCTTCTTCTTCCTCACTATCATTATTATCTAGTGCCCACACGGGCAGGGCACAGACCCTACTATGGATCATGCACCCCAAGAGGGACACACACTATGCAGAATGCCTACTTCCGCTGAAGGTGTCAAAAATAATATACTAATTCTGGGCAGCAAAAAGACTATTGAGCTGGTCAGCAACTTTCTTAGACCTAAGTATAACCAGTAAGTGCCAATCTCCAATTTCTGTCTACCTTGCTGGGCATCTACTGTTAGAGAGACAGAGGATGAAAAGGAAGAAGGGTAAAGAGAAAAGCAATGATTTGACAACCAGTCTATATTTTTCTAAGAACAAACAAAATATTGGTAGAAAAGTCACATAAAAAGATTGGGAGAAAAAACATAATTAGAATTCCATATAAAATGATTTCAAAAAAATTTAAAGCAGCAAAAGCCAGCCAGTATCTTTCCTGGAGCTACTGGAGTTTAGGTCCAGGGGAATACCAAAACCAGCTTGGACAACAGCACCCTCTGTAGGCCTTCCTCAGACCCGCAGAGGAAGGATTCAAATTGGGAAGGCAGGCTGGCACCTTCTGGGATTGATTCCTTCCTCCCCGCTTCGCTAGTTGAAGTATCACTCTCTGGATTCTGATTTCCTCATTTGTAAACTGTTGGTAGGCACTAATCTAACCACATGACTAAATACACAACAAATATAAATGATTTCTATGTAAGAGGCCATGGGTCAATATTAGCTCATCGCCACTTTCACTGCACGCAGATGCTAAGCAGCAGATTAAGGTGGGTCAATGGAAGGACTACTCCATGCTGACAGAGGCTGAGCAAGTGGACGGTGTCACAGGGCTCCACATCTTGCTTATTTTCTACATCAATGGCTGACAGCAAATCTAGTTCTGCAGCTTAGCAGCACATACAAAGATGTTAAAGTTCACAAGGAGCAATGCACAGATAAGGACTGTAGCTATCTGAGCAGGTGGCTTGCGACAGACAGGGACTCACCTCTCCTGCATGGCTGAGCCTCGGGGAGAATTCTGGGCCTTGCTCGGCGTCTGGTGAGTCTGGTGCAAGAGTGAGCGCCATGGAACCATCGCAAGTGCTTATTTTCACTCCTGTCTCCTGTATAGAAAAGAATCGGTTCCAGGGAGAGTTCTGCCCTACTGCCAGAGAAGCCCCTCTGCCCGGCCTGCTCATCTGCATCGACTCCTTGCAAAAACATCCAGAGAAGTCAGGTGAACTCAGAAAAAAGTTAGTTCACTAGGGGGGGAGGATCGGCCTTCTCAGGTGGGTCATTATTTGATAGACTTCAATTCGCCAAAACTCTCTGGTTAATGAATACACGAGGAATCCACAGAATTAAGTACATTAGTAGATTATGATGAGAATTTAAATGACATCCTATGACAAGGGCCACGTTTCAAATAATGAGAGAAAAATGAACTTACTGAATTTGAGAAAAACTACCCAGACATTTTATAAAAAAGATTAACTAAAATCTTAGCCTTGCGCCTAACAATGTACTCTAATTATATCTACTATCTAGATGTAAAAGCTATTACGTTAAAAATTATAGGAGGGGAGTTTCAACGTATAACAGCAGAGGAAAGATGTCTTTATGTTATGTTGAATAACATAAAAATACACTAATGTGCACCACAAAAGATACCATACTCTAAGTTAAAAGAAATACTAAACTGGCATAGCTATACTATTAATGTCTTCAATATATTAATTAATCTTATAAATCAGTAAGTTAAACATCAACCCCTATGTAGAAAAAGTCAAATGGTACAAACAAGCAATTCATAGAAGAATGATAGAAACCAATAGGCATTTCAAGAGTGGTAGTCTTAGAAGATAAATTCAGTTTAAACCATTGGCCAAGTTTGTCTCGGACTGACAAAATCAAATATCAACTTGGGATCAGGAAACGAGCAATTCCATGCATTCTTGGTTGGAATGAAATTGGTATAGACTTTCTGTAGGGCAGTTTGACAACATGCTACATTATAAATGGGCACTTACTTTGGGGGCTGGAGGTGTAGCACAGTGGTAGAATGCCTGCCTAGCATGTTCAAGGCTCTGGGTTTCACCTCCAGCATCAGTATCTCTCTCTCTCTCTCAAGATACATGCTTTGATTCAGCAATCCCACTTCTAAGGTTAACCAAGATTAAGCAACATGAAAATGATGTGTCCAAAACAACAAACACAGTGTACCGAGAAGTGACAGATGTTATAATCAATCTATCTTGATTGCTCTATTTACAAATTGTGTGATATCGTGGACAATTTAACTTGGACTCTGAGCTCAGTTACTTGGTCTTTAAAGTGGGAATAAAGCCAACGTCACCTATGCTTTTCGTTTTTTTTTTTTTTTTTTAATGGCTTCAACAAGTTGTGCCCTTTATTTAAATTCCTTCCCTCTGCCCCAATCCAATCCATTTCATGGCCCATCTCTTTCGTGAAAGCCAGCCCGCAGTGGCCGCTCTCTCCTGAACACCTGCCTTAGGGGCAATGCAGCTTGAAAGCTGTAGTTAATAATCTTGAATCTGAACTCTGGTTCTTCATTTTTATATCACATGGTTTCTCTCACACAACAAACTTGACATATGAATAAAGTGCAAAGCAAGACACGCTTTGGTCTTTAAAGATGATGATGTATATAAAGCATTTAGTATTTTCTAGGTAACAAAATGTTAGTTCCCCTCTGGTTCCTTCTACTGGAAACAATAAATGCTGTGACAGTTCAGCCTGTATCAACTTGCTTGGGTTAGTGAGCATATTTCTCGGTGTGTCTGGGAGTGACTGCAGAGTCAAGATCTTGGGTACTACCCTCTGGTCCCTGGCCTCTTTCTTTCTGGCATTGTTCCTCTGCTCTCCTTCCAGGCTGCCATGAATTAAGCATCTCTGTGCTACCCATACCCTTCCACTGTGTTGTTTCTGCCTTGGAGCCAGCTAACCATGGACTGAATCCCCTTAACCTGTGAGCTTCTTTAGGCTCACAGTTGTGGGTGCCAGGTATTATATCTCAGGATAGGAAATCTAACTAATACAACTGCTTTCAGAAGCTAAGAACTGAAGCAAGATTTAAAGGCAAAACTGAGATAAAATTGGAAAGGTAGAAAGAGATCATCAAAAATACTGAAGACCAAGAAATAAGCATTTTGTTTAGTATATAATCAAAATCCATGAATGATTTTAAGCTGGGGTTTAGCTTATGTTTTAGGGAAAGTCATCAGTATTTTGTATGTATATTAGGAAAAATAACTAGAGGTTATATAACCAATTAGAAGGCTACTCCAAAACTCTAGAGGGGAAATAAAATTGCTTACCTAGGATGATGACAAATATAATGGGAGGAAGAGAAGAATGTAAAGATTGAACAGGTATTACTTGACCACTGACTGGACATGAAAGGTAAGAAAAATGAGGTACCTGAGATGACTCTGAAGTTCATGTATCTTAGATTGTAGCAAGCATTGAGAAATCAGGAGGAAGAGCAAGCTTTGAAGGAAGGGTAGTACATGAGTTTAGAAAAAAATTCACCTAAAAAGAGAAGTCTGTGAGGGGAGCAGAAATGTGAACCAGGTTATGAGAAAAGGCAAGATGAGAGATTTGATGTGGGATTCAGCGGCACGAGGGTGACGACCAAAGCCACGGGAGGAGATGAAATCACGAGAGAAAACGGAAGGAAGAGGACAGACGGCTCAGCCAATGCCTGCCTGCGAGAGAGGGGCGAGAAAGAGGGGCAGGGGCGGAAGACGGAGGAGGGCTCAGGGCAGAAGAGCAGGGATGTGCAGAATTAAAGCTGAAGGAAGGCTGCATTTCACGAACAGAGAGACGGTCAACAGTGTCTCACGCTGGAGCGCTCGCGAAGGATTAGGGCTCATGAAAGGGATCAGCGGACGTTCCAGAAGTCAACGGCAATTTAACCGGAGGCAGAAACTAGATTACAAAAGGGGCCGAGGGAGCACCAAGTAAGGACATTTAGCGGGAACGAACGAGGAAGTACAGTAATTGACGGGGAGCGGGATTAGGAAAGGCAATTCATTAAAGTGCCACACTGTGCTGAGCGCACGTCATAAACATGTGAAGAGAGAAGAGTCTTTCCCTTGGTGGAACTGTGTCAAGTGCATGAATATAAAGGTGATGAGCCATACCTGAGTCCATGAAAAACACAGATAGAGCAGATTTCCTTGTGGGAGCTCAGGGGTTTGAGGGAAGGCAGAAGTAGAGAAGGGTCTTTCCGGACAGGTAGGAAGTCTACAGGTAGATGTGCAGAAGGGGCTGCCAGAGTGCCAGGCACTTTCTGAAGGGCCACTCAGGAGATGGGCTGGGTTCAGAGAGGATGGCTTTGTTCAGAGGACGGGGCCAAGGGGGAGGGAACTTGCTGGGCAGGGAAACCTAAATACTTCTGTGACAGAGAGGGAAGGAATCCACTGAGAGGCGGAGACTGGGACTTCGGGTATAAGCAGAGCCCGGTGCCAGCAATTAATGAAGACTTGGCCTGAGAGCTGGCGAGGGCCGAGCTGGAGGTGCAGAGCTGGGCCGGGGTGGGTGACGATGGTGCCGCAGACATCGTGAGGAGCACAGAAGGACACTGTTCACGTGGCAGTGTTCTAAAGTAAGGGCATTTGCCTTCCATTTGGAAAGGCTGGAGATTTAGAATGTCATAAGGAGCAACAAGACTTAGCCCACTTATTTCTCTTGTACATTACTGTGGCTTTTTAAAAGAAAGATGATGGCCGGGCATGTTGGCACATATCTGTAATCCCAGCTACTCGGGAAGCTGAGGCAGGAGGAGAACCTGAGCGTGGGAGTTTGAGGCCAGCCTGGGCAACTCAGAAAGACTCTGTTTCAAAATAAAAAAGGGTGAGGATGTAGCTCAGTGGTAGAGCTCCTCTAGGTCTCTTCCCCAGTGCTGGAGGGAAAAAGAATAAAAGGATTACAGACTCATCTTCCCACCTCCACTCACGTTAAATACTTCAGTGAAATGATATGGTGAAGCCTTTGAATGACTCTCTGAGTTATCTACTTAGAATTGAGTGCACAAGAGAAATGCAAATAAGAAGCAGAACTTATTAAAGCTGCCTTTGTATTTGTGCAGGAATAATGGCGAAAAGCTTTAAAAATTCATAATACCCAACATATGGAACCAACTTCATTGTCCATCAATGGATGAATGGACAAAGAAAATGTAAATGTACACATGGAATATTATTCAGTCTCGAAAAAGAAGCAAATCCTGCCATTTGCAACAACATGGATGAATTTGAAAGATACTAAGCGAAATAAAATATGCTGGACACAGAAAGACAAGATGGTTACCACATGATTTTGTTGACATGTGGAATCTAAACAAGCTGAAGCAGAAAGTGGAATTGTGGTTACCAGGGACTGTGAGAGAGGGATTACTCAAAGATACAGCATTCAAATTCATAGGAGGAATAAGCTGAAGACAGCTCCCATAAAACTAGGTGACTATAACTAATCATAATGTATTTTAAAACCAAGAGTGTACACTTTACTTGTCCCCTCATCTACGAAAATGATCAATATGTGAAGTCATATGTATGTGCATTAGCTTCACATAGCCATTCCACAATGCATGCATGTTTCAGAGCATCCTGTTATACACCATGAATACATAGATTCTACTTGTCAACAGCAACATAAATTCAGCCCAAGCCTAAGCATTCTTTCAAACAAGAAATTCTTTTCTTTCACTATATCTTTTCCTTCTATTCCTCATCTGGGCCATGTATTGCTAACTTAAAAGTATAGAGGTACTGACTGAAAGATCCCCCAGAAGAGGAAAAAGGGCAAGTACATTGAGGTGATAAGGCCCCGCCCCAGCTCCCTGGGTGTTCAGTTACCTGAATGATGGTTGCAGAGGAAGAGGATCCTTGGTCTTCCTCCAAGTCCTTATCATGCTTCCAGAGTAAAGGCCAAGCCCCTGAAGATGGTGTGGCTGTCTCATGTCCACCCTGGGAAAGATCACTGGTCAGTGAAGGGCAGGGAATCCCCACCCGAACCAGCACGCTGCTGCCCACCTTCTTGTGAGACCGTGAGACCACGAGACCACGAGACCGCAAGACCGCGAGACTGCGCTCCCTGGGCCCTTTGACCACAGGCCGTTATCCAACTCCTGCCGCTATATTCCATCTACTTCTTTTGCTAATGAAATCAGGTTTCCAAATGTGGTTTCCTGAAGCCTAAATACATATATATGTGTGTATATATACATACATGTTTTTTTAAAGCAGAGAGTAAGGTCGTATCACACAAAGGGGATCTATAAAACAGTGCTTTGGAAATTCAATCTGCCTTGGTAAACATAACCTGAAATGTTATCTTTAAAGTAATGGTCTGATGTACATAAGAAAAAGTGCTCGAAATTGCTAGCCATCAGAGAAATGCAAATTAAAACCACAAGGAGAGTTTAGGGGGGTAGCTCAGTGGCACACGTGAGGCCTGGGTTTCATCCCCAGCACCACAAAATAAATGAATAAATACAACCACAATGAGATAGCACATCATACCTATAAGGATGTTTTTATCAAAAAGATGAAAAACAAGTACTGGTGAGGAGACGGACAAAAGGGAACCCTTGAACACTCTTGCGGATTTGTAAACTCATAGCCAGATGGGAAAGAATATGGGAGTTCCTCAAAAAAATTAAAATAGAACCACTGTTTTATCCAACAACCTCACTACTGTGTGTATATCTAAAGGAAAGGAAATCAGTACATTGAAGAGATGTGCACACTCCTGTGTTCACTGTAGCACTATCCACAAAGGCCAAGACATGGAATCGACTCATGTCCAATGATAGATGAATGAAGAAAATAAGGTTCATACACAGAATGGAATATTATTCATCTGTAAAAGGGGGGTGTCTTGTCATTTGTGACAGCACGGATGAGGCAGGAGGACATTACGCCAAGTGAAATACACCAACCAGGCACAGACAGACAAATACTGCCAGGTCCTGCTCACAGGAGGAGTGTAAGAACTTGACCTTGTAGAAGCAGAGAGAGAATGCTAGTTGCCGGGGATGGAATGGATTGAGGGGAGATGTCAGCCAAAGCCTTCAAAATCCCAGACTGAAGGAGTAAGTATGAGAGAGGTATTGCACGTCATGGTGATTGCAGTTAATAACAATATACTGTATAGTTGACAGTTGCTTTGAGAGTGATTGAAAGTGTTCTCATCCCCCAAAAGGTAACTATGGGTTGGGAATTATTGAGCTCAGTCGTAGAGCACTTGCCCAGCAAGTGTGAGGTGCTAGGTTCAGTCCTCAGCACCAAAACATAATAAATAAACAAGAGGAAATGTATATCAATTAGCTGGGTTTAGTCATTCTACAATATATACATATATCGTAACACCCTATTGTACACCATAAATATATGTAATTTCTACCTGTCAGTTAAAAAAAGAACTTGATAAACACATTTTTGGTTGTGGTCAAAGATAAAGTCCATAAACCTATCAGTTTAGAGGCAAATATATGTTGGAAACTTTTGTGGCTCCAGATACCTCCTTCCTTTTCCCAACTGTCTCTCCCACGAAGGGGCATAATGAGGTTGTAAAGCCATGTGACGATCAGAGTACCTGGTCAACCCCTATCCTACCACCCAGGTCACCCAGTACTAGGGACACACGACAGGGTAAGAGCTGTGACAATGGAGTTGTGACCCTACAGCGTGAGCATAAAAGCTGGTTATTGTGAGTCATAAAAATATAAGCTGCTATAATTTTCTTCCTTTTTGCATAAGGAACATTAGCACTTTGGCTTTTAAAATAGGAAATGGGAATTGCTATCAGGAAGGTGAAGTGTAAATGTCTCTACAGGATGAGCTGTCCACACAACTCACGTCCTTGACCACACTGTTGAAGGACGAAGAAACAGTTCAAAGATGGAAAAAGAAAAGTTCTAGAAATCGTGACAGGATCGCCAGCCAAGCGGCACACTCTCAAAACTTAGGAAGAAATGTGCAGAAGTCGGGACACGAGCGAGGACCTCTCCATCTTGTCCCTCATGTTGATGAGTGTGTCTGAATCACATTTATCCCTCTCTTGCATGGTGGAGAAGGGTCAGACACACTTAAACAACGTTAATAACATAAGAGATCTACTTCCATAACACTTTTAAAATATTAATATTTATAAAAGTCAACAGTGATAATTCTTAGGTTTCTGTTCATTTCAAGATCTTTTCGGTGACCCTATTTCAGAGACTGGGTTCCGGAGAACTTGAAGGAGAAAGAAAGTCGTTTCCTTACTTCACTTTGCACGGGGCTCTCCTCAGCCTCCTCCTCCTCGACGGCTGGCAGGAAGGACATGGAGCCCGTTCTGTCCTGCCGAAAAGGACAGCAGGAAAGCCACAGTCAGTCCTCGCACCGTCACCACCAGTACCCTGGTCTCGCCACATTTTTATGTGGCTAATTTTTTACTCACTCTCTCCAAGGTGCCGCCCACCCAGGGAACCTCAGGCCAGGGCCTCTCAGCACATCCAGCCAAATAGCCTCCCTGCCGAAGCGCAGGGCCCTTTCATTTCTCACCTGCTCTGGCCCCCGCTGCCACAGACACGTGGGATTCAGAGTGGGGCTGAGGGTTCCACAGGGAAATCCTTCCAAGGGTGACTCCACCCACTGCCCACAGAATTTCATAAGCAGGTCTTGAAGTAACTCGGGCACATAAATTCTGGGTGTGGTCCAGAACAGACACACCCTCAGGATTTTTATATTTACTAGGAAACAACCTCAAGCAGAGTGTTTCCACGGTCAAAAACTCCCTTACTAGCCAACTGTGGTGCCGCTAGTAAATTCCAGCCTGTAATTCTAGGACTCTGGGAGGCTGAGACAGGATTGTGAGTTTGAGACCAGCCTGGGCAACTCGGCAAGACCTTGTCTCAAAAATTATAAAGGGCTGGATGCAGCTCAATGAGAAGGCCCTGGGTTCAATGTGCAGTACCATAAGAAAGAAA
Organism: Hystrix cristata; assembly: GCA_004026905.1. Classification (NCBI taxonomy): domain Eukaryota; kingdom Metazoa; phylum Chordata; class Mammalia; order Rodentia; family Hystricidae; genus Hystrix; species Hystrix cristata. Next base: position 12,226 of record PVJO010025259.1, on the reverse strand, counting down.
AGAAAAAAGAAAAAAACCTTTGCTACAGGCCATTAGACATAGACGCCACAGGTTGTTCAGGTGAAAAATAGGATCCATTTAAGGCTCCCTGGAACGTGGGACCACCACGAACCCAAAAGCATCCCTCTCACACCTACCTTCCACTCCGGAGCATCCCCCTCAGCCGCTCTACCCTCTGACACAGCGACAGACAGCCTGTCTCCTTCGGCTTCCTGCTGCTCCTGCTTCAAATGCTGGTGAAGGTTTAGGATGGCTACCTTCAAGCCCACCAATAGGTCTTCTTTTTTCTGGTTTAAACTCAGAATCTGCCTTTCCATATCTTCGATTTCTCCCTGCACAGAAAGCATGTGTGCACTGTTTGGGGAAGTCTGAGGCCTCCACAGTTACGGACCAGGAGGCACCAGCTTCCTTTGGTCCACGGGTTGCTCTAGGCCAGTGTGGCGAACCTATAGCACATGTGCCACAGCGGGCTGTTTGCATCGTTGAAAGCTCTAAAAAGTTCACCGTTACTGCTCTAGCCTGTTTGGTGTGCAAAGCCAGGAGCTGGTCTCTGGGACAGAGTGTTCCACTCTACCAGGCCACATTCCCAAAGGACTTGCAGAGAGCCTGAAAGCCGTAGGACAGCTTCACCCTGCAGTAGACCTTGTGGATCAGAATCTCCGGGGGTTGAGCCAAAGCAGGGAACATGTAACAAGCTCCCCAGCTGACCGACTATGGTGTGCAGCCGGATGGGAGCCACCGTCCCAGCGGCCAGCCACGGCACTGACGGAACAGGACTCCACCAGCAGTCCCTGCACTCTACCAGCACAGTGCTGTGCTCTCTGCACACGTCCCACATTGCCACGGATCTCCCCAGGCAATTCTTCAGCAGACTAACATTTGGGAACCACTGGGAGAGAACAAAGTTACAGATATCATTGTTTTATTATTGCCCTCGAAGACTTCTTTGGTATTACTAAATTCATACTCTCTCTGCAGGCCAAACAATCTACCAAGTGGGAATAAATAAAGGCATCTTGCAGGCCAACTTTCTGAAGTATGATGGACAGATGAGTCCAAGGTTCATAATGTTGCTTTGAACACTTGTATTACTGACATGTGCAAATAAAAGTTTTTATACGTGATTGGTATATAAATGCCACAGTCTGTTGGCGAGGATTATAGAGTTATAGAATCCTAGATTCAGAAGTATAGGCAGGTGTTGGTAGTCTGACATCCTCTCCAGCACCCCAAGGAGGACGCGTTCAACCTCTGCCCGAGCTCCTGAAATAAGTGCTGCTGTGGAGGAACTTTGTATCAAATCTGTATGTGTTCAAAATTTGTTCCACGCGGGGCGTACAACACAGTGGTAGAGTGCTTGCTTAGCATGCACCAGCCCTGGGTCTAATCCCCAACCCTGCAAGAAACCTTTGTTTCTTATCATAGCTCTCTAGTCCTAGACACCCAGAGTCTCTGAGTTTTGCACAGACACAAAAGTAACACACTTCTAGCTATACACAAGACTCCTGAAGTCAGGAAAGTGACCTTCCCAAAGCGGCAGCCAGCACGTGACAGAGCACAGAAACGGGCTTCCCCACGGCTCTCTGGCAAAGGCACACATTCCCACACTGACATCCCTACTCATCGGAAGTCAAAATGCCCATGAGTGCTGGTGGCTAATGAATAATGGTTGGAATTAAATCGCGGTTGGCTATAGTTTTTGTTCTACTTTCAATAAATAGTGAATTCAGAAGTCAAGCGATTCCCAACAAAAGTGATATCAGAGCCACCAGCATAGCACTCGGGGGAACCGAGCGGCCTGCTGGACCGTCTGGAGTGTGGAGAACACCAAGCAGCCATTAGCAGGTCCCTGTGGCTCATATTATGAGATTGTTTCTCTACTTCTTCAGTGTGTTGACGTTTGTACTAATGACACAAAAGCAATGGCAGGTGAGATTACTGGCATCTTCTGTGGGTCAAAGCAGCAGCACCGACTATATGAACCATTACAGAATTCCTCATAGGGAAAACATGCTGGTCTCACTTAAGAACATCCAGAATTAAAGACATGTGCCTTCAATATTCTGATGGCAACACAAGAGCTATGCACAAGGACGTCCGCGGGGTCCCAAAGGACAATTGTTGAGGAGAGTCCCAGCATCACAGCACCTTGTCTTCACGTGAAATAAAACAGCTAGTATACTTATACACTTAAGTGCTATACAGCCTTTTTTGAAGAGATAACTGTTTTATATTGATCACTGAAATGTGCCGACACTTGACAGAGCTGCATAACTCAGTGAAACAATATTTTCCAGATGATGAAGCATGATATTATAAGTCATGCATGGTTGGAAGCGCCATTCAAAGTGCAAGATACACCTATGGATTTTAAGGTGAGACTATGAGGTCACTGACATGGCTTTAGATCTTGTCAGTGACTTTCACGTGCTGAGTGTCAGTGTAGTTTGAAAGAACGCCCACAGTTACTAAACCATCCCTCCCTTTTCCAGGTACGTGTCTTTGAGAGGCTAGGTTGTCTTTATAAACTCTGAACAAAGTAGATAAATAAACTCTGAATAAAGTAGATAAGAATCTGTCTTCTATGAAGCCAGACATTAAAGAGATTTGTAAAAATGTAAAAAGTGTCACTCTTTGCGCACTGTCTTCTTTTGAGATATATAATCACTTTGGGGGGAGGGTCCTGGGGATTGAACTCAGGGCCTTGCACTTGCTAGACAAGCCCTCTGCCACTGAACTAAATCCTCAACCTTGAGATATATAATTACTTTAATAAAAATAACATTTCTATTAACATGTAATGGGTCTAAGACTGCTGTTTTAAGATAAACAAACACTTTAACATTTCTGAGTTTTAATTCTGTGTCTGTAGATAAACAAAAGCTATCTGCAGTCCTCGATTTTCAGTGTACACTGTCGCCTGGTGCTTCCCTGATAGTGAGTCTTCGACACTGAGTCTGCATGAGTGACCCCTCAGCTGGCTGTGTGACCCCGAACCTCTCTTTCCTCTGCCTAAAAAGCTTGCCTTGGTCTCATAGCAAGGGGCTGGGCACCGTATCAACTACCTGCCTACAGTAATCAGATGGGACGAAAAATTCAGCTTTCTGTAATCCTTGGTACATACTCAGGTTTTTAACACAGAAGTTCTGATTCAAAAACAAATTTAAAAGGGGCTGGGGATTTAGTTCAGTGATTAGAGTGCCTGCCTAGCAAGCACAAGGCCCTGAGTTCGATCCCCAGCACCACAAAAAAAAAAAAAAGAAAAAAAATTAAAAAGTCCTAACAATAAAGTGTTGATAGGCAAACCACTGTAACTAGGTACACTGGGCACTGTTCATCATGGCAAAGGAAAACAGAGCTTGCTGTACAAAATCTTTCATCACAGTGGTGTCCAGGGTTTTAGTACCTCTAAAAGCCCAGCCAGCCCACACTGCCTGATCTCCATCCCAAAACAACCAGCGGGAGAGTCAGGTTGTCCAAACAGCCCGCACTGCATCAGCCTCTTGGGCGCCACAGCCAGAGGAAGGCTGAAGGTGCCAGGCTGAGGCTGCGGGTACTTGAAAAGCTTCTCATTAAAGCAGCAGATGCAGCAGCCCAGCTCGGTTCCGGGGCGAGAACTGAGCAGCCCACCACTTGATCAGCTTTTAAGAATGACGTCATGGAATCCCCTACTTCACGAAACAGGAATAGAAAGCAAATACACACAGCGAATAGGTTTGACTGACACAAGCCTACAGCTCTACCAGGGCTTCTGGTCGCCGAGGGCTTAACACGCGAACACCGAACGAACTGACAGAAGGCACATACCTGCACTGCGGGCAGGTCGGCGGCTCGGTCTGCTGACATGTGCTCCTGGGAGAACTCTGCTGAATGATCACTGAAGGTCTGTTTCAAGCGTTCTATTTCTTCATCACATTCACTAGTCTGTTTTATGACTATCTATAAAATAAACCCCCCAAGAGGCCAGTGTCAGGATTTAAGGACTAGATTAATGGGTCATTTCCGTTATCCCCATAACAAATTCCAGTCAAATGAGGAAAACATACCCATACTACTTTCAATTTTAAATATATTACATTAAATTCTAAATATTATCTATATTTAAATTCTAAATACAGAGAATGACATCCACAGAGCTGGCATCTGACCTTGCTGTGTTAGATCCCAGGGCGCCCTGGGCAGTGCTCGGAGTCCAAGTCTGATTAGATGCGCCTTGGCTCCTAAGTGTGTCTGGTCTAGTGGGCTTCTCCTGGGAAGCGTTTGATGGCAGGTTAACATGAGGTTTCTAGGTTTCCTGAAGTCACTGGGATGTCATACATGCCATTTAATACTCATCCGTGTGGAGTTTTCCACAGAGAAAAGTGACATGGTTGGCTTGGAATGCACAGGGCCTGTGAGTTGAGTGACGATGAAATTTCCCAGCACATACACATCCTCACCTAGTGCCCCTTAGAATCTGTGATGTGCATTTCATCAGTAGAAAAGCTAGAGGTTCCAGAGCACTTTAAGTTTGCAGAAGGCGGCAAAACTAACCAGAACAGTATGTGGAGTCTGATGTTAAGAAAGCAGAGCTATGTTAAGAGATCCATTTGTGGACTAAGTGATACAATCAAAGGATGATGAAAGATAAAGAAATGAACTTCAAAGCTCATCTAGATAGTTCTTTGGCTTGCTTAATAATAAAGCAAAATGCCTTTGAAACTACAGAGTTTTTGGCCAACATGTAACTCTTCCTTGTATTTTCTTTAATATTTAACCATAATTTTAGCTGTAGGCTGGAAATGAATAACTATGTTCTCTGCTCACACCTGTTCCCCAGTCCCGAATGACAAGCTATATTCCATTACTCCTCCACAAAAATAATTTGCTTCATTTTCCATGAGGGAATACTTGTAATATCTAAAGCAGGAATTAAAGGGAAAAGGTACCATATTCCAGTGATTTTCATTATCATTGGCTTATCTAACTCTGAAATAAATTAAGGGACATCTGATTTCACCAGCACACTAAGAGGGAAAAGTTTAGGAGCACAGTTTGATATCTAACTTGGTAAAATATAACAGCTTCTTCTAGTCTTCCCTTTTTATCTTGTGAACAAGCTACTGTACAGCACAATTAGGACTGCTATTTTCTTGTTCTGACCAAGACACTAACAAAGCAAAAAAGATTAAAAATAATCTATCAAATTTGATTTTTTTCTTCTCTTTACGTATTACTAAAAACATCATACATTGAGGGCTAAGTCCTCTTTCTCTTTGACCAGAGTTGATCAGTAGCCAGTTGAGAGAGGCAATAAGAATTAAGACTTAGACCAGGAAGTACAGTATATCTCCAGACCTTAGAGTAGAGCAGTCTCTGAAATGGGAATGAAATTTAAAGACTAAGACACCACAGTTTTCAAAGGCAGGATGCAGGATGTCCACTGAGAAAGCTGAATGTCTATGGAACTGAAGGTCCTTTCAGCAATTTTCTGTTTCTGTGGGAGTGGCTGTTGACCAAGGAAAACAAGCTAAATACCAAGGATAATTCCTGATTCGAGACTGGTGAACTAGCACAACTTCAGGCAGGAAAAAGTATCTGGGGACAGGCTGAAAGGTGTCATTGGTGAGAAGAACAAGACTCCTCACAGGGAGAAGTAATACCAGGGGTTCAGAAACTCAAGTTGGTATCCTATTTGGGTAAGAATCAACCTCTGCACAAGGTAATTCTTCAGTCTTTCAGCAAGCCACGTAACCCTCCAGCGCTAGTTCCTACTCACATCACACACTGGAGAATAAGATGAGCTTATCAATCAACAGGAAGGGGCTGATGGAGACACAGATTATAATGCAATGATTACTTTATAGATCAGTTGGCTTCCTGAGATTGCAAATGCCTTGTCCAGCTCTGAATCCCTTCCCAGATGATTTTACCCTTGTAGTACTTTAATAGCTGTAGGATGGAATTAAATCGACCACAACCATGTTTTAATGTCTTCAATCAGAGCAACAGTTAAGACCCGAGAGAAAAATAACCTCAGCCCCATGTGAGCAAGAAGACAGGCTTGTGTGTCAAATGCCACCTCCAGGACAATAATTTCTTTCAATTAAATTTGGGACAAAACTAGCTTTTGCTGAACGTTTTCACGCAATAAGCTGGCTGTCATTACAAACGGCTCACCTTTAATAACTCGTTTTGTTCCTGAGTCACATTTTCTAATAGCTTTACATCCTGTAAAAGCTGATTCGTCCTCTGAAAAACAGGCAGTGGGGTCCTCCCTGGCTGTGGCCTCAGCTCTACTTGGTAAGACACTATCTCAGCAATGGTTTTCTTCATAGGACGGATGTTTTCAAGTATGACCTTTGAGATACAAGAGTATAAGTATGGTATGCAATTGAGGAAGAAAAAAAAAACTCAGCCTGCTGCTGGGTTTAATTATTCAAAATTAAATGACTATATAATTTAGTCTACAGTTTCATTTCTTAAAACATTGTTTACCTCAGGTTGAAGAGTGCTGGCGCACTGCTTTGGAACGCGGCTATTGAGGGTCAGGAAAGAACGGCTGGGGCGAGAGTGCGATCAGCGCTAGTTTACGCATGTGGAAAACCCTTTTTCCTTCTTCCTCTCTGAAGAGAACTGTTGTTGAGCTTTCTATACTGTCACTGTTGAGCGGACTACATAAGGGCAGGCACCGCGTCTCACTGCACCTAGCACGGGGCTTAGTACAAAATATGCTTCTTGAACTGAATTGCCTTGCTAAATTTTATGAGTCCCAGGAGTATAATTATATTTTGCCCTAATGACATCTGATCCACGGAAGCTGGATTTACTAAGTAACAAAATTAGAAGAGATTATTTACTGTACCAAACACTTCCTCTGTACAATGTCACTTACTCCTCGCAATCATCCTAAGGGAATGTATTCTAACCTGTATTTCACAGGTTCCCAGAAGTTAGAAGACCCAAAAAAGCTCAGACCGTAAGAGGCAGGGGTGGGATTAGAACCCAGGCCTACGTGGTCCTGAAGCACATGCCTCAACCACTGGGCTAGGAGATAACTGATGTTGGTCTGCTGTTTAGTATGTCTCAGCTCCTATGCTGGGGGATCTACATACATCATAACTGACCAGCATGATCATCACACCGGCAATGAACAGATAATGAAAAACAGTCCGCCAGACATATATACTCAAAGTCATACTGGGGCCGGAAACCTACTTTACGATGACTTAGGTGGGTGCTCAAGCTCTTGGGTTTGAAGGCAAAACTCAAATGAAAAAATAACCTACAGGAAAATTATCTTCACATCAATAGTATTACAAATGTGATTTAAAATATATTTGTATTTGTTCACATCTACTTCTCAACCTTCTTTTGCCATTATTCTGGCAGATTAATATTCTGGGGTGTGGAGGTGCAGGGCAGTGAGAGAGCCCTTACTTAGTATGTGTGGGCCCGGGGTTTGATCCCCAGCATCACAAAACAATACTAATACTTTGCATCACAACTTATTATTACATATTTTTAAATAGACATAGTAGGTATTATGAGAAAATACTTTTAATAATGATCCATGATTACCTCCCCATGTTTAAAATGTTCTTCAGGTGAAAAGTCGAATATTTCTTTTGATAACAGGATAGTTTTGATTTTTGAAACTTTTTTCTCCATTGATTTTACTTCAGATTCAATAGCAACCACATCCTAGAATTTCAGAAACAAGAACACACTCATGCAATATATACCGTACGTTACTAATCTGTAAAACATTATTGCCATCAATTCTACTCTCATATTTAACCAAAGAACGTTTGAAACTCACGCCTCTTAAAAATGAACCAAGGGCTGCACAGATAGATACTTTTTGTGGTTTTCAATAAAAATGCTATTCCACTCTAACAGCACATCAAACTACAAAGATTGCTTATGCTTTGTTGAATTAAAGAAAATTACAGAGCCAATTTCCAATTACTCATGAGAACGAAGTAGGCATCCAAACTCATTTATTAATAAACTCTCAACTATCTAAAATCTTTTAAAATTTATCTTTGAAATGTGTTTAAACACTTGAATACAATGAGAGTCTGACATTTTAAAAAATCCTCATAGTTTCAGTAAAATGATAAAGTCACCCTTGAGAAACTAACACAAGGAGCTGGGAAACTGAGAGGGTTTTCTTATCACCCCCTAATAAGCTACTGGCAAGCAGAATGCCACTAAATTACTTTATAGCCTACTCAGATTAATTTCAACAATAGGTCACTTGTCCAGTGGTTATTTTTCTTACCAATGCCAACATCCAGAACTTGGCCAAGAATCTTAAAGTAAAAAATGCTGCAAAAATAAGTTACGATATGTGCAATATGTGCTGTGAAACCTACACACTGGAGCCAGAGAAGCCTTGAGACCTAGACTCCAGGGCCCAGGACAGACGCGCCAAAGCCCTGAATGGTATGGTCAGTAATGGTGATCATTAAAAAAAAAAACAAAAAACACCAGAATGAGGGTTTCAAACTATAGCAGTTTGCAGCCATTTGGTGTAAGGAAAGACAGAACTTTACGGACCTAAGCAAACAGAACAGTAAGTACAGTGACTTTATAGTCATAGCTGCAAATTATGAGAAAAAGTTTGATTATGTTGAACTTGTTTTTGCACATACCATGTAAGAGGATATATAAAATTAATTATACAGTGCATTTTAGGATAATTTCCATCAGAAATTATAGAAGCGCTTTAAAACTTTGAGGAATAGGTATTAGTAACAAAGAATTTACTTCCACAATTATTATTTCATAAAATTATGAGTGAGGTACAGAGAATGTCCCAAAGGTAAATAATTAAGGACTAAGTAACTGCCTTCACTAGGTGATTATCTTTAAGCGAAGGCCTTGTGTGTTACAAGCAAAAATAAAACCACTTAAAAATCCTGGGGCTGGGGTGTAATTCAGTAGCACAGGGCTTGGCTAGCATGTGCAGGCCTGGGGTTTTGTGCCCAACACCCTTCTAAAAATCCACTGGCTGACAGAGCAGCCCTCAATAAACATGGCTGAATGACCGCCATGCTGGGGTTAGAACCTGGGGCCTTAAGCTTGCTGGGCAAGGACGTCACCACTGAGCTACATCCCAGCACCGCCCCTTCTTCTGTAATTAGTGCTTTTGAATCAACGATATTTGTCAAGTTCTTCTTTGACAAAGAGAAAACAATGAGCTTATTTGATAATGGTTTTTAGGTTACAGTTATACTTTGGGCTGCAGAGTAAAAAGAACGTAAATGAAAAATGTACCAACTTAATGTATATTCACATAATTAGACTGTGATTAATGTTATGTTTCTAATTTGCCAAATAAAATATAATTTAAAAATGAGAAATCTCATCTTTATGGTACAAACTTACATCAGCTATTTGCTGAATATGTGGGAGGCTTTCCACTATTTGTTGTTGTAAAGCTGCCACTTGGCTACTTAACTCTTGTATGGACTGTACGAGATCGTCTGTTTCAAAAATGACTGACAAATCTTCTAGATCCGTGAAAATCGAATGTAAAAGATTGTGTTTCTGCTCAGAATCTTCCAGAGCCATCTAGATAGAGAAATGAGGGAGAGAAAGGGAGAAAAACATCAAGATACTGAAACAAGTTGATTAAAATTTAAATCAGAGAAAATTTTAATTGGTGACTATTTCAAATTCCTGCTCATTTCAATTTTCATAATGAAAATACTGAACTCTCCCCTATTGTCACTGGTAGTGGATGACTTATTTGAAATGCTTGGGACTAAAAGCATCTTGAACTTCAGATTTTGGAATATCTGCATATCCATAAAAAAATATCTTGAGAGGGGCTGGGGATTTAGCTCAGAGATTAGAGTGCTTGCCTTGCAAGCACAAGGGCCTGAGTTCGATCCCCAGCACCACAAAAAAAAAAAAAAAAAAAAAAAAAAAAAAAAAAAAAAAAAAAAAAAAAAAATCATAAAAAAAAAATATCTTGTGGATGCGTCCCAAGTCTAAAGACAAAATTCATTTACATAACACATATATACACCTTCTGAAGGTAATATTATACGGCATTTTTAGTGTTGTTTATGTTTAGACTATGACCCATCACATGGGGGCAAATGTAGACTTTCCCACTTGTGGTATCAGGTGGGCACCCAAAGAAGTTTCAGAGTTTGAGCATTTCAGATTTTCAAGTTATGGATAATAAGAAAAGTATAGGAAAAGTATTGTTTGGTTTTCATCCTAACTTCCTAGCAGAAAGCTTCTAAAACACTTGGAATTTCCTGAAAGACAGAGGTAAGAAGAGTATTTTTAGTTGTGCATAAAAAGCTCTTTGAAATACATATTAACTTTCAAACTTAGGGTTTATCTCTCTCCATCCCTCCTCTTTCTTCCCCCAGTGCTGAAGATCTCTAAATAGAAATTTATAAGCTGATTCTAAGACTTATATGGAAATACAAAAGGATGAGACCGGCCAAAACAAATTTGAAAAAGAACAAAACTGTCGAATTTATTCTATTTGATTTCAAAATTTAAGATAAAGCTATAGGAATCAAGGCTGTCATAATGGTAAACAAACAAATCAATAGAAGACAGAACCCGGAAATAGATCCACGTCTATGAGGTCAATTATTTTTTTTTAAAAAAAAAGGTGCCAAAGTAATTCAATGGTGAAGGTCTTTTCAATAAATGATGCTGGAATAATTTGGTATCTCTATGGAAAAAAAATGAATAGTGAGTCTTGATTCACACCATACATAACAATTAACATTACTTGGATAATATACTTAAAAATAAGAGAACTCTTAGTGATCTCAGCTTAAAGGTTTCTTAGACATAGCACAAGAGAATAACACATAAAAGAAAATATCATAAGTCACATATCACAAAATATTATAAATTGCACCTGTGTCACAGAAATGGCTTTAAAATTGTTTTATAGATAAATCTGACAATGCAATGATAAGACAAGCAACTGAATTTTTAAAATGTGCCCAAAATTGGACACTTCACAAAGAAGTCTACAAATTGCAAGTAAGAACAGTAGTACCTAAGTTCACAAACTTAATTCTTTCCATGATTCTGGACACAAACCACCAGATGAGAGCCGTATCCAATTCAGTGGTTAGGTTCAATGTTGACCTTATGGGGAAATTCCATTCGGTTCTTGTCCAATTTGGTTTGCAACCAGAATACTGGAAAGAATCAAGTACGTGAACCGAGGTACCAGTGAATATGAATACTCAAAATTATTAGTTATTTGAGAAATTCCCACAATGACCACAATGAAACACATCACTAAAATGGCTAAAATTTAAAAGACACTATCAAGTGCTGATAAAATATGGAGCAACCAGAATTCACTTTGCTGGCCAGAATTAAAAATGGTGCCCCACCTTGGAGGACAAGTGGCAATTTTTATTTACTTAAACAACTTACCATAAAAGTCAGCAATCCTATTCTTAGATATTTATGCACTGAAATGAAATGAAATGAAAATCTATGTCCACACAACAATTTGTGGTTACACAGCTGCACCTTTATCAAGTCACCAAATCACACACTAAAACTAGGTACATTTTAATACGCGTAAATCGTGCTCGCTTCAGCAGCACAGATACTAAAATTGGAATACACGTAAATCACACTAAAACGAAGTGGATTTTAAATCAAGTTAGCTTACTGTGTTTACAAAGACTATGTTTTAATATTAATTACAACAGCAATATTTGAGAAATCATCTTTATGCTACACAAACTTAATGAAGGCAATCCAGGAAGAAAGTTATAGTATAATTAAAACAAACTTTTAAAAGGTTTAGTTGAGAGTTCTGATAGCTCTTTAAGTCTTTTTTAAAAAGTAAGACTGACTTGGCAAGGCCAGAAAATGGAAAGGAGTACAGTAAGAAGGACACTTATTTTCCTTATAAGGGAGAAAATGGGATTTTTACTTAGGTCTGGTTCTGCGGGGTTACTGGCCACATGGGACTTGCTAGGATCCACTCTGTGGGAAATGAACCCGCATCTCTGTTCAGCGCTAGCTCATAAATAAAGTCTGGCAACTTAGAAAGCCCTCCAGAGTTACAGCGATGCTTTCACATGTCAACATTTGCCTCACTAGAAAGTAGTCAGAGTCTAGAGGCTTTCACCTGCATTGACATTAGCAGTTTTTAAATTTTTAATGCATCAAAAGCATTTGAAGAAAAATACATCATTCCTTTCTCCCATTGTTATGGTTTGTGTCTAGATGT
>PVJO010025258.1:0-23030 GCA_004026905.1 Hystrix cristata | reverse complement strand
TTTTTTTTTTTTTTTTGAGACAGTCTTACTCTGTAATTCAGGCTCGTCTTAAACTCACTATGTAGCCCAGGCTAGCCTTGAATGTGTGGTGATCCTCCTGCCTTAGCCTCCGAAGTGCTAGGATTACAGGTGCGCACCCCAGGCCCTGCTGATGTCCTATTTTGACCATTAGGTAGTATTGTACTGCTAATAGTTAAACATTATATTTACTTGTTTGGGTGGGGCCAATTTTATTTTTTCAGATGGGGTCCACTGTGTTCCCCAGGCTGGGCCTTAACTCCTGGGTTTAGGCAATCCTGTAACCACAGTCTAGCTTGGACTATACATTCATGGCTAGGGGCCACTGTTTGAGAACTTACACATGTTGGCCTTGGGTTGTGTTCACACGTACTTGGGCTCCATTCCAATACCACATTTGTTTACCCAGGAGGGAGAGGGATGGTTCAGAGGTTTAAGCCAAGTAGGAGAAAGTTTTAAGAGTGTTTGGTTCTTTGGGATTTTTTTTTTTTTTTTTGGTGGTGGGGATCAAACTCAGGGCCTGTGCTTGCTAGGCAAGCACTCTATCACTGGGCTAAATCCCCGACCCTGGTTCTTTGGGAATTTTAAAACTATGTTTAAGATAATGTACTAAAGAGAAGTTACCATTTGTATTTTTTATTGCTGCTCTAACATATTATCACAAATTTAGCATCTTAACACAGATTTATTTTATCATAGTACTGTAGGTTAGAAGTTTAGATGAAAGCAGGGCATGATGGTGTATGCCTGTAATCCCAGCATTTGGGAAGCTGAGGCAGGAGAATTGCTGCAAGTTTGAGGATAGCCTGGGCTACATAGTGAGTTCAAGGCCAGCCTGGAATAACAAGACCCTGTCTCAAAAAATAAAAAAATAAAAGACATTCATGGGCTGGGGATTTAGTTCAGTGGTTAGAGTGCTTCTTTGAAAGCACTAAAACCCTGAGAAAAAGATATTCAGAAGAGTTATGCTGGTTTCTCTGCCCCAGGTGTCAAGGCTAGAATTTTATGTCAGCAGGCCTGTGTTGTAAATCTGGTGGATCAGGATCAGGGTTTTGTATGCAAGTGTGTGTGTGTGTGTGTGTGTGTGTGTGTGTGTGTGTAGAAGGATCTAGGGTGTGAGCGTGCATGCTTAAAGGTTCTATTTCCATGCATAGTACATTCCCTTGCAGTAGGCCTGAGGTGTCTTTCTTTTCTGTCTCTTTATCTTCTTAGAATACCTGCATTACTTCTCATCCCCCTTCAAATACAGTGCCTCGAGTCCTCACACTTCGAATCTCTGACTTCTGCCATATCCGTTCTGTGTCTTTGCTTTTAAGGGCTTGTGTAACTAGAATGAGGGTAACCTACCTGTTTTAAAGTCTGTAATCTAATTATATCTGCAAAGTCCCTTTTGCCATTTTTTCAGTTTTCAGGGATTAAGATGTAGACATTCTCCATCCTGCCTAACACACCAATGGTGTTTCAAGGGTTAGGGACCTAGATAATTAGAGGAGGATGAGAAAGTCGGCTGCTTAATTTTGCAGGTTGAGATTCCTAATTCAAAAATCTGAAATTCAAGCTTGTTGAGCCTTATGTCTGTACGGTACTCAAAAGTTTTGGATTTTGGATTTCAGATTAGGGATGTTCAATTAATAAAGTCTATGTAAGTATTCCAAAGTATGAAAAACTCTGAAATATGAAATACTTCTAGTGTCAAGCCTTGTAAAATAAGAGATAATCTGTAATTGGTTATGAGATTGTAATTAAAAAAAAAATCTCTCCTTTCCTTTTTTTTTTTTTTGGTGTGTGCTGGGGATCAAACTCAGGTCTTGTGCTTGGAGCTAAATCCCCAACCCCCTTTCTTTGGTATGGTATTGTATTGGAGCCGTGCTATAAAATAGATGAGGTGGTTACTGATCAGTCAGTAAGTATTAAGTACCTAAGGTTTGGCCAGCTTGTTGCAGGACAATCATAATCTGCCACTTTTTCCTGTTTTAGGGAAAAAAGCTCGCACATTTGACTTGGAAGCAATGTTTGAGCAAACTCGAAGAACAGCTGTAGAAAGAAGTCGGAAAACACTAGGTAAGAAGTTCACATATTTGCCCTTTATTGTTTTAAATATTGCACATCCCTTACACAAGTATGTTGAGAATTATAAGATAGAAAAACATGTCAGAGTTTTTTGTTTTTTTTTTTTTTTTCTTTTTTGGTGCTGGGAATCGAACTCAGGGCCTTGTGCTTGCAACCACTGAGCTAAATCCCCAGCCTGCTAAATCCCCAGCCCATGTCAGAGTTGTTAAAGAACCATATGTGCCAGTTCATGTGGAAGCAGAACTTGAAGAAATTTTTTCCTTTGTCTTTTAAATATGTTAAAAGTTGCATCTAAATAAGAGGTCCGTATACTAAAATCTTTTAAAAATGTGTTCTGTGAATAAACAAGGATTCTTAATTTATAGGAACCAAAATAGCAGTTTCTTTGTTACTATTCTTTCTGCCTTTGACTCTCATTACATTTTTCTCTTTCCTGCTTACAGCAGAGCCAGTGTTTGGAAGGCTGGGCCAGATGTGGCTCTCAGAATTGTATGCACCACTGACTGTTGACCCAGACAGTATAGAAAATTGAGACATACAGTGAATGTGGCTGCTTCTGAGTACCTGCCTTAATGAGTTATATCAGGCATTTATTTCCAGGCTTGTTTGATTCCAGATGGTTTGCAATTCTAGGTACCACCTCTGGGTCTTCAGAGGTGACTGACTCTTCCACTTTCTTTGAGTCTGATTCAGACCACTCTTACCACTAGAGAAGGAGTAGATATAACCTGACAGAGCAGAAAGGGCTAGCAATCAGATAGGACTCATGGAAAAATTTCAATGAATTTGTTATAGTACTTATCTTTGTTGGTTTAAAAATGATAAGTAGCCAAGATACATCATGTACAGGCACAAAATAACCATGTTCATTATGATCATTATGTATATAATGTACCAATACATGTTCTTGGTAAAAATAAAAAAATTAAAAAAAAATAAAAATGATAAATAGTTTAGGTACAATATTTAATATTTAGTCAGTGAACTTGAAATTAAATATTTTTGTTCTTTGGAAGAAGCCAGTTTTTTGGGGGTGGTAGTGAAATGGTAGCTTTGTGCATGTATTTTTTTTTTTTTAAACCATTATGTGAAATTTCAAACCCAAAAGTACAGTAATGACCACCATTAAGTATCACTTAGATTTTAACCACTGTAAAAACTCTTGGCTAGTGTTATTTCTCCTTACTTCCCCTTTTTTTTTTTTTTTTTTTTTTTTTTTTTTTTTTTTTTTTTTTTTTTTTTTTTTTTTTTTTTTTTTTTTTTTTTTTGGTGCTGGGGATCGAACTCAGGTCCTTGTGCTTACAAGGCAAGCACTTTAACCACTGAGCTAAATCCCCAGCCTCCTTGATTATTTTGAAGCACATCCTAGACATCATTTCATCTGTAAATATTCTGTATGTTTTTGTATATATCTCAATAATAATAGGGATCCTTGAAAAAAAACCTTCCAAGAAATGGGAAAAATCAAATCATTTTTCCTTCTCTTATACATTCCACTGTGTACTTCACTTCTAACACCTGATGTGGGAAGTTTCGCTCAGACATCAGGTGGTTCTGTTGTGGACACTAAGTGGATTTTCAGTAACTCAGTTCAGTTTTGACACTATTTACCTGGAGACCACCTTAAGACTACCTCTAGGGCTGGGGATTTAGCTCAGTGGTTAGAGTGCCCACCTCCCAAGCACAAGGCCCTGAGTTCAATTCCCAGGACCAAAAAAAGAAAAAAAAAAAAGACTGCCTCCATTTTAGATGCTTTATGCAGGTTCCAGTTTATGACTCGTACCTCTGATCTACTGGTTATAAATAGGGGTTCCCATATCCCCCACCTCCATTTGATAATGTTCACAGAACTCAGGGAATGACTTCTGTTTACTAGTTTATTAAAGGACTGCTTTTTCTGTCCCTGATCTAAATACATGAACATAAATTGAACATCTCTTGAATGATGTACTTAGCTTTAACATATACATGGAAAATGCTGTTTGGAATAATTTATGCAAGCATGGTAATCATCATCACTATATGGGAAATTATTGTAAGAGATTATTTTTGCATTTTACTAATCTTGGCAGTTAAATTACATTCAGACTATGGAATTAAAACTTGATTTGACTGACTTTAAAAATGTTGACCAATTTTCATGTAGGCATTATTAATCTTGTGATTGGTTTCGAAGTTTTCCTGGATATTAAAATTGCGTTTGAGGGCTGGGGACTTAGCTCAGTGGTTAGAGTGCTTGCCCTGAGTTTGATCCCCAGCACCAAAAAAAAAAAAAAATTGCATTCCAGGAAACTAAAACTTTGATTCTTTTAGTGGTAGTTTGATTATCTGTGTATATGAGTACGTACTGTTTTGGTTGCTAAATGCTCTAGTAGAAAGGATAAATTACTATAAAAACCTCAATAAAAGATTGTTGTGAAATGCCAAGAAGTTATAATTGTACAAATTGATTTGTTTTGTTTTGGGGTTTTTTTGAGTCAGGGTCGCACTTTGAGGTGCTGGCTGGCCTCAAACTTGCTGGGATCTTCCTGTCTCAGGCTCCTGAGTCCTGGGATTGATTACAGATATGTGCTACCACACCCAGCTACGAATTTTTTTTTTTTTTTTTTTTTTTTTTTTGATGCTGGGCATTGAACTCAGAGCTTTGTGCTTGCTAGGCAAGTGCTCTACCACTTAAACTAAAACCCCAAACCCTCTTTTATATTTTGAAAGCTACCATGTCTAGAGCATGTACAAGACATATTCTCTTAGACTTGTTAGACTATGAGGAAATAATTTAGGAAGAAAAAAATTTTTTTATTCATTTAGTTACTCTGTGTAGCTATGCTTTATGGATTATGAAATTTTTCTGTTACATGACTGGAAAAAGCTCAGAAAAATGATTTAAGGTAGGATTTTCATGTGCTTTCAATGGATGATCTACTTAGATTGAAGAGACATTGTTCCTATGATCTTAGCACTTGAAAGATTGAAGCAGCAAGATTGCCCCAAGTTCAAAGCCAGCCTGAGCTACATAGTGAGTTGAAGGCCAGCCCAAATTACATAGTGAGACCCAGTCTCAAAAAAAGGAAAGAAAATAAAAATTATTGCAAAAATTTTAGAAATTAGATAAATTTCAGGAATTTTTTTTCTGTACTTGCAGTATTTTTCCTCTCTACATTTTACCTCATCTTACTTATGTTTTACCTTAAGGAGGAATTTTACTTTTTTGGGTATAATAATTATTCTTTGCCTGTGCTTTCATAATGGTTTAAAAATTTTATAAATTGTTTTAATATTATTCCTGTCTTGAGGGTAAAATTTTGTTCCTCATTTTCATCACTTAAAATGCCTTACACAGAGCTTGGTCCATAGTAGTTATATCACTAAATATTTAATGGATAAATGTAACTAATATGGTTAAAATGTTCTCATCCCTTTCAAATTAAATGTAAATTTTCATGTAATTGGCAGGTCAGTGAGTTGTTAAAAATTAAAAAAAGATTAAAGATTTTAGCAAGATTTAAGTTCAATGGGGAAAAACTATCACGATTAGAAAACACTTATTCTAACTTATAGTTCTAGTAATTTTCTTTTTACTTTTCATCTTAGCTCATTTCTTTGTAGTAGTTGCTACTGTGATTGGCTCTGAAATTTTCAGGTATTAAATTACATTCTTAAAATCTGCAATTTGTGTGGATCAGTACAGATGAAACGTGCTAATTTTGGATAGTTCGTAGTTAATTTAGATAAAAGTTGCATCCATATGGTGTGTGCTTTTACAGAAATGCTTATCTAAAATTGGTAACTAGAAAGTAGAGAGACAAAGCTATTGTGAAAATAAAATCAGGTGCTTGTAAGAATAAAACGTGTTGAGCTGGTTGACTCTTTGAAGAAAACTGTACATATTTTCAGTGTACTTGGTTAAATAATGCGTAAGAATGAGTGACACAGTCTTCCCTGTCAGGGTGTTTACAATCTGTTGGATTCTGTTTTGCTTTGGTTTTTGTCCTTAGCCCATAATGAGAAAAATAAATGTATTTTCTCTAAAATGTTTTCCTCACTTTTTTTCTTTCTCTAAGGAAGCAGCAGGTGGCAGCAGAAACATTTCTCAGTTGAAATGTTGACTCCTTGCTAGTGTAAAACAAAACTAAAATTTTAAAAATAAAAAATGCTTCATGAGAATGAGGAATATAATTTGGAGTACAGTATTTATCCACTGGTGAGAAATTCTGCTCAGTGTGTGGATCACAGTTTTTGTACAACCTGGCAAATAAACAAGCAGTAAAAGGTTGTATTTGATAGGCTCATGGAGAGAGAAGCAAGCTCACTATTATATAAAGTAGGTGGTGGTGTTGGGTAATTTTATAATCTCTAGGGAAAGTCTGGTCACATCAAGGAAGAATTCGGTTGTTGAGCTACACCTCATGTCACTGTGGAGCCAACTAATGCCTTTATTAATTGGCAAGTTAATTTGTCTGTGTCTTGGATTCATCAATTGTAAAGATGGGATAATAGTGTCTGTTTCAGAGTTATAGAGATTAAAGGTTTTGATTTAAAGGAAATGCTTAAAACTACCTTGTACACAGTAAGTTCCATATACATTTTAATTGCTGTTGTTTTTGTTAAGGTTCATGGGAAAGATGCTTTTGGTTACTTGCAAAGAAGCCATCGACTTAAATAAAAATGGTTCAGATAAGTAAAGTCTAGTATCTCCTATGACAAGACCGGTAGAACAGGACTTCTTAGTCTTGACATGAAGGACATGAAGTTTTCCACTTTAGGGTGTTGGCTTAACCTTCTAAGATGACTGTTTTCAAGATCCCAAGTTGTCAGTAGTTTCAATTGTTGTATGCAGATGAACACATCACAGCTAGAAAGGGAAACTGTTGTGAATATCTGTGTTTAGGAGTAAAAAATGTATGTCCATTAGACCTAGCCTCATATCTTGTTAGTATTGTTTGATGCATCAGTTCCCAAACAGGCATTAGCAGGGCAATGTGTTCTGACAGAATCAAGCTTCACCTCTTTTGGGCAGGGAGTGGTCCAGCATTGTATGAAGCACAGTGCTGCCACCTACATGGAGAAAATAGTGCACCTTTTTTTTTTTTTTTTTCCCCCAAAGAAAAGGCGTAAATAGCAGTTAAGTAGAAAGCTAATAATATACTTTCCTGATTAGGGGCAGAACTGGCCCTAAGACCTGAGGGAAAAGCCGAGCCTAGAGAACAAACACCTTCCCCCTGACCCCACTCCAATCCCCTTAAAGCTGGACACTATGCATCTGTTATTATTTTTTTTTCTAGCCTTCTCTAGTGTAAGTGTATGGAATTACTGACTTTTGAATCACATCAGTGCAGTGGAGAGTACCAAAAAAAAAAAAACAACCCAATGAACTAGAGCTATAGTATTTGCCTTATCTTATTTCTTTGTGGAGGGCTTTTAAATCCTCCATGATTGATACGAAAGACTAGTTTCTTTTTTGGGGGGTGGTGGTGCTGGAGATTGAAAGCACTCTGCCACTGAGCTAAATTCCCAACCCTGAAAGACTAGTTTCTTGATGTTTACTGGTTATCTCTTTGTTGCTCATCTTCCATGTTCCTCCAACAAAAGACTCTTAAGACTCTAAAAAAAGGAATATTCCAGTTAATAAATAAATGCCCTTTGCTACTGCTTAATGTTGGCATACAGTGTTGTATTTCATTATTAAATGACTGAAAAATGTGCAGGATGATGTCAAGTTATTGAGGATGGAGGCTATTGAGAATTAAATTATTCATATAATTTTTTTTCCTTCTTGTGTGCCCTCCCCAGTTGCTGAGTGAAATCATCAGGAA
Organism: Hystrix cristata; assembly: GCA_004026905.1. Lineage (NCBI taxonomy): Eukaryota > Metazoa > Chordata > Mammalia > Rodentia > Hystricidae > Hystrix > Hystrix cristata. The sequence goes on along the minus strand of PVJO010025258.1, from coordinate 15,129 downwards.
ACCCTCCCCTTTTTTTACTAGCATGTTTTTTGCTTAACATATCTGTCAATATTTTTCCTACATTTCTACATTTTCCATCTCTTTATTGGCTGGATTGTATATTCTATACAGTAATTTTAAGTTCTTTTCCCAATATTGATCATTTACTTTGATATTTTTTCCATTTTTTATGGTAGTAAAATATACAAACATAAAACTTGCAGTCTTAACCATTTTTAATCATACAGTGTCATGCTACTCTTACCATCTATCTCTTCAACTCTGTACCTCTTGTAAAATTGATGTTCTACACATATGTTAAACAGTAGTTTCTTTTTCTTTCTCCCCCATCTCCTGGCAACCTGCCACTGTACTTACAATACAGTATTTGTATAGGTAGCATATAGTATTTATTGTTTTGTGTCAGATTTGTTTGATGTAATATAGCATTTTAGAGGTTCATCCAAGTAGGCTTATTGCAGAATTTCCTTCCTTTTCATGGCTGAATAATACCACATTGTGTGGGTATCACCTTTTGCTTATCCATTCATCTGTAAATGGTTTGTTTGCTCCCACGTTTTACCATTGTGAATGATGCTGCCATAAACATGGGTGTAGTAGTGCCTCTTGAAGACTCTGCTTTTAATTTTTCTGAATATGTACCCAGAAATAGAATTGCTGGGTCACATAGTAATTTTGTTGTTTACCCGTTTGGAGAACTGTCCTAATGTCTTCTACAGTGGCTGTGCCATAGGTTAAGTTTTTACAATTAATGGTAAGGATCTAAGTCTCATTTTTATGACTACATTAATTTTTAGCCTTTCAAACACTGATAAGTATTCAAGTCTAATTGTTGGAATTTTTTTTTTTTCTTTTTAGAAGCCAGAGAAAAGGAGGAGGAAATGAACAGAGAGAAACAATTAAGAAGACAGAATGAAGATATTGAACCAACACCGTCAGGCTCAAATGTGGCCAGAGATTGCTCGAAATCATCCAGGTACCTGATTTTCTTAGAAGGCTTCTGTAGGGGTTGGAGCTTTGGCTCAGTAGTGGAGCGCTTTCCTAGCAAGTTCAAGGCCCTGAGTTTGATCCACAGCACTGGAAAAAAAAAATGTCAGCTTCTACTAAACTAACATTTTCTAGGTTTTCTTAACACTATTTAGGCAAAGTTCCTGATATTAAAGCATAATTTCTCATTTTAGGCAATTATATATCCTTAGGTCATAAAACAATCCTGTGTCATATTTGGAATCAATGGAGTTTGTAAAAAAGTATTCCAGATAGTATATTAAAATCTGTGCTTTCTGGGTGTAAAACATAATCATGTAAAGTTGGAGAAATGTTGACAGGCTTGCAGTTTTTGTTATGTTGGCTTTATATCTTCATTCATGATAACTTTTTTGGTAGGATCCTTTATAGACATGAATATTGGGAAAGATATAAATATAGATGTACTATAAAGTTTCCTGCATCATAGGAGAAAGCAGCCATTAAAATTACTTTAAAATTTTCTACTGTGTAAATTAATTACAGTTTTAAGAATTTAAAAAAACCCACATTCATAGGTATCAAGTCTAGATAGAATAATATAAGAAATTACTATTTAGATTTTTGTTCTTGTTGTGTCGGGGAATCAAATCCAGGGCCTCTTGCAGGCTATAGGTAAGTGTTCTATCTCTGAGCTGTATCCCCAGCCAGTATGCTGGGAAAAGTCTACCTTTGGATTGATGTTTTTTGCCCCTAGTATTGGGAATCAAACCCAGGGGTGCTCTATTCCCATTGAGCTATATCCCAGTCCTTTTTATTTATTGTTTTTGGCAGAGGGAGGGGTACTGGGGATTGAACCAGGGCCTTTGCTGTGAGCTACATCACCAGAACTTTTAAAAATTTTTTATTTTGAGACGAGGCTTTACTAAGTCACTAAGTTGCCCAGTCTGGGCTTGAATTGTGATCCTCCTGCCTCAGCCTCCCAGAGTGCTGGGATTTTGTGCACCATCACACCTGGCCTTATTTTTTATTTTGAAATAGGATCTCCCTAAGTTGCCCAAAATGGCCTTGAACTTGCCATCCTCTTGCCTTAGCCTCTTGAATAGTTTGGATTACTGGCACGTGCCACTTCACTCAGCTGTTTGAATTGACTTCCTTGCATTTTGGTAGGAAAAAAAACCCCAACAAAACTAAATACAGAAAAATATCATTTATAGTATGTAGTGTCATTTTTTGGTTTACCTGTTCTCTGGTGCAGATCTTTAGTATCTTAAGCAAGATCCCCTTTTTAAAGTCATAATTATCAGTGCACATTAATTGTACAAAGTAATGGGTTTTATTGTGACATTTCTGTACATGCATATAATGTAAAAATATAGCTTTATTTAAAATTAAAGCAAATTTTTTTTCCTTTTTTCTGGCTTTTTTGAGACAAGGTCTTGCTTTGTAATGCATACTGCCTTCAAACTCACTATGTAGCTCAGGCTGACCTTGAATTTGCAGTGGTCCTCTTGCCTCAGCCTCCTGAGTGCTGGGATTACAGGCATGTGTTTCCACACCTTGTTTAAAAATTTTTATTTATTTCACAGTGGTTTGGGATCAAACACATTAGTTTGTCAATGCCAGGAAACTGCTGTACCACTGAGCTGCATTCCTAGCCCTTGAACAGAATCTTAACCCCATAATAATCTTGATATTTACAGTTTGTCTCTTTTTTTTATATTTTGCTTTGTAGTTCTGTCAACTCTTAAACTCCCTGTGTAGTTAAGGCCAGCTTTGAAGTTAAGATCTCCTGCCTCAGCCTCCCAAGTGCTGGGATTACAAGGTGTATGCCACCATGACTGGCTTTATTTACAGTTTGTTTGTATAGGCAAGGGGAATAGGACTACAAATCTGATTTTCCCTTTTTGTAGCAGCATGATCCTGATACCTCTTGAAGTCTCTGGAGCATATGGGGATCTTTGAATATATTAGTGAAGAGCAGAAGTTAACAATTGTTTTTTGTCAAAGGCAGAATCTAAATATTGTAGGCATTAGGAGCCATATAATCTCTTTCTCAGCTATTCAGCTTGCTGCACATCATGCGTAAAGGAATTGGTTAGACTGTATTCCAAAAGAACTTTAAAAGTATGCAACATGCCCAAGTTAGCCAACCCTTGCAATGGAGTGTACTTTCTTTATTTAGTAATACAAATTCAGTTTTGTATTGTCTTCAGTTTCTTTTTTTGGGGGGTGGTGCTGGAGTCGAGCTCAGGCCCTTGTGCTTGCTAAGCAAGCACTCTAACCACTGAGCTAAATCTCCAGCCCTGTCTTCAGTTTCATATCAGTTAAAAAGAAATGTTCCTTAGCTGGGCATGGTGGCACAGGCCTGTACGGTAATCTCAGCTCTTGGGAGGCTGAGACAGGAGGATCACCCTGAGTTTGAGGCCAGCCTGAATTGCATAGTGAGACTCTTGTCTCAAAAAGCAAAAACAAAAAACAACAATAACAAAAGGAAATGTTCCTTTTTTAAAGAACTTTTAATATTTACATTTAGTTTCTTTTGGTGTAATTTAAGATGTCAAAAGCTGCTGTAGAGTTTTTGGGAATTCATCATTGTCACTATATTTTTGACAGATAATGATTCCATTCATTGAGAATAGTTAAAAATTCCATTGGTTCTGTTGATTTTCCTGCCTACTAACCATTCTACTAAAGACGCATTGTTGGTGTTGGGAGTAAATTTTATTGTTACAAAAAAACTCAAGCATTCTAGCATCAGTGAGCTCTGGGGTCACTTCCCAGCACTGCAAAAAACCAAAAAAACCGCTAAACCCAAGCGTTACTTTTGTCACTAGTGATTTAAATTGAAGAATTACCATTGGCATTATTATTGTAAAATACAAAGATAGAAATGATCATCGAGAAAAGTATAACACAAATTTATCGCTGTACTTTATTGATCAAAGCATGGAAGTTTACTTACTACTGTCTCAGGAAGACCTCAGCTAAATAATAAATAACAGATGAATAGACCTGTTAAAACTTCAGTTGGGAATATATTAATATCAGATGTATTATGTTGAGTTTATGTATTTATTAAGGACTCTTTAAGCTGTTTGTGTGCATTGAATCATGTTACTATAGAAATAAATTTTCTGTGGCTAAATTTAATTAAAATATGCTTGAAGCCTGTTTACATCAATATGTGCTTTTTTTTTTTTTTTAGTACTGGGAATCAAACTCCGGGCCTCATGCTTTCGAGGAAAGCACTCTAACCACTGAGCTAAATCCTTGGCCCAATATGTGCTTTTTAAGAACTTCTATTTTACTGCAAAATGCAATCCAGAGTGTTTTCTGCTTTATTAGAACATGTAAACTGGGCATTGTGGCACATGCCTATAATCCCAGCACTCAGGAGGCTGAGACAGGAAGATTCCTGCAAGTTAGAGGCCAGCCTGGGCTACATGGTCAGCCTCAACTATGAAGAAGAAAAAAAAAGAATGCATATAAGTTTTTTCTAGACACATAGAACACCATTGCCCTTTTTGCCATGGTTTCTAGGACACTTCATTTTCAATTTTAATGTTCTTTTGTGATTGTCCCATACTCAAACTCCAGTTTAGGGAATATGACCAATTTTATTAGCTAATAAGACTGGGTTAGTTACTGTTGCAAAGCATCAAAAGAGGATAGGGTAGTGATTTTGTTCTAAGAAGATTATTATTTTTTTCAAAAATGAGTAAATAAACCCTATCAGGTTTTAATATAAGGCAAATGGCAACTTTTGTGGGTCACCAGAAGTCGTACTATGCACTGGCACTGTGGGAGGCTGTGTATATTGGTCCTGAAAAAGCACATGGGAACCATTTTCTTCAGGGAAGGGGGAAACTGATTAAAGGCAATTCTCTTGAAATTTTGTAAACCAATACATTTTTAAATAAAATGTATGACATTGCTCACTAGCTAAGGACTTTTAAACATTCTTATGCCAGTGACTTTCAAAATGCTTAATAATTTTAAAAACTCTACTAAGAAAATTGTAAATATAAGCAGGCAGTAAAAAAAATGCTTGGATTGAATGACTTTCCCCCTAATTTAGTCATTTTAAAGCTGAAGTCTATATTCAGTTCTTTTACACTGAGTGGGCTATTTGGAGAATGAACCTTGCCTGTGTCTTTCAGAACTTGACCAGAGATTTGGATACAAATTTTTACAGAATTATTCTCCTTCTTTCTTTTTCTTTTTTCTTTTTTATTTCTCCCGTCTTCTTTTTAATAACTTTTTTTTTTTTTTTTTTTTTTTTTTTTTTTTTTTTTTTTTTTTTTTTTTTTTGTGGTGCCGGGGATCGAACTCAGACCCTTGTGCTTGCAAGGCAAGCACTCTAATCACTGAGCTAAATCCCCAGCCCCTTAATAACTTTTTCTTTTCAGGGATTTCCCCTCATTTTTCATATTAATCCACATCCTCTGATTGAGACAGTAGATTTCTATCTGAATTTTAGTCACCCAGCACTGGTTGGGGCCTGCTGTTAGGAGGGACAGTCATTAAGAAGTAGGAGACTTGTACATTTATTAAGTATAAATTGTTGCTTATAGTGTGAATTCATTTCTGGGATTGTTCTACTGTTCTCCTGGCTCTATTTCATTCAATCATTTGTATTCTTTAAATAACTATCAGATTAGTTTGTTTCCTTTGTGATATTGAGAGTCTGTTTTACAAAACATGTGAAAAATTTTCTGAAAATCTGTTAAGTTATTGAAATTTTGGTTCACAGAAAGACAGTTACTTAACTCTGCCATTTTTATTCACTTTAGAGAAGTGTTGTATACATAGAAGTTGCCATTCAAAAATCACATACGGGAAGAAAAATGTCATTTATTCCATTAAATAATACTTCAAGACAGGAAAAAAATGTTGATGTATGGACTCCAGATTTGTAACGTAGGAAATTTTTAGGCATTTTCATTTCCTTTTAAGAAATAACAAATTTTATGAATGAATTTTATGAATGTAGTTCCTGAATTGATACTGTACACCTATAGACATTATTTAACATTGAGTTAAAGTCTCTTTTAAAATGTTGCTGAGAAAATAGAATTTGCTTCATTCAGTTATTTTCTCATCCTGTACATACTGTTTCTCAGGCTGGAGTTAGTGTTTTGGCACCATATTAAATCAAAGCACATTTTAAACACGGACTATATTCTCTTTGCCTTCAGAGGTATTTTTGAACATAACTTAATGGGCTTTGTTTTTTAGAATAATGAAAATGTTAAAAAAAAAATGTTTTCTTGGGGTGGGGATTTAGCTCAAATGGTAGAGCGCTTACCTAGCAAGTGTGAGGCCCTGAGTTTGGTCCCCAGCATCCAAAAAAACCAAACACGATGGAGTACTACACTGTCATAAAAAAGGATAAACTAGAGCCATTCATATATAAATGGATGTTTCTTGAGAACATACTCTTAAGTGAAATAAATCGGACACTCATGAGCACACATCGAATTGTTTCTCTCATATGAGAAACCATAACTGTAAATAAGAACAAAGAGGTGTAATAGATATTATATAAAAGGAGGATGGTGTGCAGAGGAGAGGAGTACTAGAAAGAAAGAAGGGGAAAAGCAGAAAGGCGAGAGGGGGAAGGGAAAATATGGAAAATGAATAAACCTGCTGTAAATAGGGAGGGAGGGAGCAGAGGGGAGGGGCGGGGGAGAGGGGGGAGAACCAAGATGTATCATGTATAGGTACAGAATAAATGTAATAAATGTGACCATTGTATGTAGAATGTACCAATACATGTTCTTGGTTTAAAAAAAACAAAAAAAACCCCCCAAAAAACCCAAAAAAACCAAAAAAAAACAAAAAAAATCTTTTCTTAGGTTGGACATATTAGAAGCAAAAAGCCAGAAATGGAATTAGAAGCTACATAGAAACTAATGCATTCCATTCAGACTTTATGTGGGTGTTTGGCCTGGACAATCAGCCATGAAATCAACATGGGTCAATTTAGTTCTCAGTTTAATGCTAACTTTTGAATTAGTTAGCTCAGTTAACTTAGCATGGAAGCTAAGGATCAACATTTCAGTTTAGAGCTCTTGACAGCTTGAATAATTTTGCATTAAGTATGTGACTTCTAAGTGAGGACGGAGGAAACTTGGGTTTTAGTCACAAGGAAGATAATTTGAGGCTGTGCTTAGCTTAACTTATTCACTGAATTATTATTAAACATTGTCTTTTGTGGGCTAGGGACTGGTATGGGCACTAGTCATACAGTGATTAGCAGGTTAGGTAAGGTATCTGTTCTCCTTGAGCTCCTGTTGGCCTAGGGCCTTTGAAAGGGTAGATAACATTTTGAACAACTAAATAGCCAATCAAATAAGGTCATTTAACATGTGTATGATGAAGGTAAAATAAAGTAATTAAGGTAATAGTGACTGGTGGGGTGTGTATAAAATTTTCCGGAAGGTGTACTTGAAGCCTTTTTTGATGAGGTGATATTTGAGGACACCAAATAGTAAGAAAGATGCCATACAACAAGCAGCGCAAGGAATGATCCAGCAGGTGGATGTTCAAGTACAGTATTCCTTGTAATATTGAGCCTAGGTAAAAACAAAAAGAAGTGTCTCATTTTTTGTTCAGTAGCTGTTGAGTGTCTAAGGTACGTTTAGAATCCTTTAGATGTCAGAAACACAGCAATGAATAAAACAGAAATTTCTCACCAGGTGGAAACGGGTGGGTCACGCCTGCGATCTCAGCTGCTGGGAGGCTGAGACAGAAGGATCGCAAATTTGAGGGCTGTCTGGGTAACAAAGTGAGACCCTGCCACAGAAGAAAAAAATTAACAGGGGCAGGATATAATTTAGTACTCCTAGGGTTTAATCCCTGTTACCACAAAAACATAGCAGAAAAACCCAGAAATTTTTGCTTTCATGGAGCATATGCATCAGATGTACTTCATTAAAAGAGAGTTACAGTTTTAATGTTTTGAAATATTTGAAAGTTCAATTGATATGTTAGGAATACTGAATTCTCACCAGTGGAGTGGAGTGGAGGTATAGTGGATGATGGTGGCTTTTAGAATGCCTGGAGTTACTTGATAGAGACCTTAATGAGAGTAATATTTTCTGATGTGTTATATTAAAAAAGAAAAGACAGGGAATTAGTATGCCTTAGATCAGTGATGGTGAACCGTTTAGAGATTTTGATGACACAAACAGTCCACTGTGGCACGTGTGCCACAGGTTTGCCAGCACTGCCCTAGAGTAAGGTATTTTTTTAGTATCCAGGAATAATACATGTAATGTTTTAACATTCTTGCCAAATAGGTATTACCACTGAGAAATAATTTGTAGTTCAGCATTTGTATTGAAAGGTTTTAGAAGTAATACTTACAGGAATGGCTTTATTGCTCCTGTGGCAAACTGTTGGATTCAAGTATAGTAAATAGAGGCAATGGTTATCTCAGTGTTCTTCATTTCTATGGACTAGTACTTTGTAGTTTTTCTTCAATATTCTGTTGTTCTCCTCTCTTTCTGAGAGATGATGATTTAATGAACCTCAAACAGAATTGGTGTGACCTTTAATATTTGATTTATGTTTGGGTAAGATAAGCAGAAAAGGATTTTTTAAAAATTAAAGATAAAATAATATTTATGTTATACATTTAATGTTTGAATTATAAATTTAAAAACATTTGAAAGCCAGGTATGGGGTTGCATGCCTGTCATCCCAACATTTGGAAGGCTGAGGCAGGAGGATTTTGAGTTTGAGGCCAGCCTGGACTACATAGTGAGACCCTGTCTCAAAAACCAAAATAAGCAAATGAACAAACACACCACCAACAACATAAACATTTGACAAACTCAGCTGTTAGAATGAAAGGCAGGACTTCTTGGAAAGTCAGAACTATCTCCAGAGAGATTACTGGAGAGGCAAAGAGTTTATAGCAGCGGAGGCAAAGAGTTTCTATTTGTTTATTTTCAGAGATACAAGCAGCAGTGAAAGTGAAGACAGTTCTGATTCTTCTTCTGATGAGTTAATTGGCCCTCCTTTACCCCTTAAAATGGTAGGAGAACCAGTTAATCTGGAGGAAGACATCCTTGGTCCTTTACCTCCACCTCTTTCTGAAGAAGATGATGATGATGATGATGAAGGGGAAGATGAAGGAGAAGAAGTAAGTATTCACTGCTAATTTAAGTATCTTTGAGGCAGTATATACATCAGTTTACTGCTAAGCTTAATAATGAGTAAAAAATGAAAAAGAAATCTGGCAACCCTTGTTTGAAATAACCTTAGGAGGAAAGAAACAGACCTCACAAATAGTAGAAGTCCAGTATGCAAGTTCCAGTTTTCTGAGTGATTGTCCAAAGAATAGAAATAAAATATATAACCTTCAAAATAGTAAAGAGAAAAGTGATAAAGACAATGAATGTTGTACTTTTTGTAATTGATACCTGGAGTAGACAGTTTTTAAGCATTTTCTTTCTCTATGTGACCGATTATCTCAAGTAATTCAGAAATGAAATGAATAATAATAATGGACAGAAGAAAAATAGCTTTTATAAATCTATCCAAATGGGTAGTTGAATATTTTTATACAGGAATGGCATATCAAATTTGTCTGTTCCAAATAAAGCTTTTAATTTAGACTTTGTAAATTTTTCTTTCATTTGAAACAACATATATATGTTTACATTAGCTTGGGTTATATATGTATAAATATATACTTGTGAATATATAAAATTAAAAACAGAAGCACAAGGATAAATTTGGCAATTTCATTAAAGATCTTATTTTTAATAAATTCCCAAAATTACAATATTGTCTTTCTTCCTTTAATATCAATTATAGTGACTTTTAAATATCTTTGTAATTGAAATATTTTCACTAAACTCTCTTTATTGGAAATTCATCATTTTCTGTTATATTTTGGTAAAAACTTAGTTTTCTTCTATAAAATCAGAGAAAATGGTTAAATTATTGCCACTGTAAAGGTACATTCACATTTCCAAATTTCTAAGCTATTTGCTTCAGATGTCTGGGTCACAGGATGATATGGAAACATTAGCTGCTATGGAACCATGAGGAACATGTGCTTAATTATTTTGGGTAATTTGCAGAGTACTATGAAATGTGACGGTGGGTTTTGTAGTGGGCTAAAGGTTTATGTCCTGGCAAAATTCGTATTTTGAAGTCCTAACTTCAGCTGTGGCTGTTCGTTTTTTTTAAGTTTTTTGAGACAGGGTCTCACTGTGTAGTCCAGGCTGGCCTCAAACTCATGGCAGTCCTCCTGCCGCAGCTCCTTAGTGCTAGAATTACAGGCATGTGCCACCCTACCCAGCATGTGACTGTTTTTGAAGATGAGACCTCTGTTATGGTTTAAATCTAAAATGTTCCCCAAAACTACTTAGCCTGAACTACACAGTAAGACCTTGTCTCAAAAAAAGAGTTTTTGATAGCTCTAGAATTTGAAGGTAAGTGACCAGAGTATGTGTTAATATGTACATTATAGACCGCACTGCCAAGCAGTGATTACTTTTTTTTTTTTTTTTTTTTTTTTTTTTTGTGGTGGCGGGGTACTTTTTAAAATATACATTTTACTTTTAGTTCCTAGCTGTTCGGTTGATGTTATCAGTTAAGTCACTGGATTGGAGATGTGAATATATGTTATGATTTCTTTTGATGACAAACTTGTTTTTTTACTCCTTCTTTATTCTACTTATCTCTGATGGCAATAAAATTATTCTTTAAATAGAATTTTAGGGTTTATTCTTAGGACTGAACAAGTAAAAATTCAGGTGCAAGGGATCAGAGAAAAGAGGTGAAAAATAATTTTTAGCACTCCTGTTATGTTTCCATGGTCCTACTTTTTTTTTTTTCTTGAGGTGGAGAAGGTTGTAACTAACTCATAATTAAATGGAGACTTTGGGATTATTGAGGATTTTTATTATTCTTGCTCTCCTCTTTCCCATTACTACAGAAAATTGGAAGTTGGATTTTTATGACTGTAACTAAAGGCTGGATGTAACACTGACTTTTTAGTTGTGAGCACCTGTTTTCCATGAACTCTGTCTGACTCCCTGCCTGGCACGTTCTACAGTTGAGAGTCCAAGTTTGGGCCACCACCGTGCTGCCCTGTCTTCTGGTCTGAGGCTTTTCATCTCTTCGGCGTTGGTCACTGCCAACCACCTGTATCAATCAGTCTCTTTTCCTCATGCCTGAGGAAAGGTCGAAGAACTGAACACATACAGAAACTCTCTTTTAGTTTTTAGTAATACGAGAATAAAACGAGTCTTGGAAACAACATTGGATTTGCAGTTAAAATTACCTGGTTTTGTCGTTTTCATCATCATAATCAATATTTCACTAATGATCAATTTTAATTTAATTGAAGCAGACTAGGAAGAAAAGTTATCTAAAAAGTGTGAAGATGTGTAATGATTTTAGCCTCAAAGGAGAATTAATACTATTTAAGCAGAACAATTTAATTACACCTGCAAGATTTTGTCAGCAGAGGATGCTAAAAGCTCTATTCCAAAATCCAGGGAAATGTGTCCCTGAGCATTTCTAAACTGCTAATACAGGAAAGTCTTCGGTCTTTAAAGTGGGCACTAGGGGGCAGTGGAGACATTTTGGCAAAAATCCATTTTATTCTCCCAACTGTCTTCTGTCTATTGTGAAGGAAAAAAGAGAATTTTTGATAAATAATGTATTGTACAAATTGAAACAAGTGAATTTGATACTGAGATGAATTCTAGAATAGTTACTGTTATTTTCTTCTGTGATTTGACAATATTATAACAAATATGTTTAAAATTTATCTTAAACAGTTTTAGGTAACAGATTCCGCCCTCCCCCCTTTTCTTTTTGAGACAAGGTTTTGCTATGTAGTTCAGGCTGATATTCACCTCATTATGTAGCACAGGCTGGCCTCGAACTTGTGGTGATCCTCCTACCTCAGCCTCCAGAGTGCTGTTTATAAACATGCACCACCACACTTGGCAGTTAACAGATTCTTGTATAGTATAAGGCATACTAGCAGGAATTCTGGGGATAGGCACTTCATAATTTAAGATTTACATTTTTAAGGTCAAGTAAGATTTATTCCTCTGATAAATAGTGTGGCTTATTTTTTAATGTATTTAGTTTTTTTGGTAGTGATGGTACTGGGGATTGAACCCAGGTCTTCACACTGTGCTATATCCTCAGCCCTTTTTAAAACTTATTTTGAAAAACACAAAACAGAAAAATAAGAAAAAAAAATTGAGATAGAGCCTTGCTAATTTGCTAAGTTGCCCAAGCTTTATTCTTATTGCCCCAAATTACCCAACACCACTTACTGGCTTGTCCTTGCCTCAGTCTGCTGGAGTGCTAGGATTATAGGCGTATGGCACCATGCCTGAATTTAAACAATAAAATCTAAAAAAAACCCAAAATGCATATGAGATTCTGTTACTTCCCTGCTCTAAACCCACTAGTATCTTCCTCTCATTTTGTTAAGAAATGCAAGCTCTTTGCCTTGGCCTCTAAGGCCCTACATGACTTGGCTTCTACAAATCTGATTTTATCTCCTCCTACTTGTTGAAGGTGTTGTTCCCTCTTCTCTAGCCACAATGACCTTTGTGCTTTTTTTTATTTTTTGGGTGCTGGGGATTGAACTCAGCGTGCTTTTCTTTGAATAACTCTTCTTGTCCCACATAGAGCCTTTCTACTTACTCTCTCCTTGTGGAGTGATACATAGGAGTTAGGGTCCAGTTTCATTCTTCTACACACAGATAACCTGTTTTCTCAATACCACTTACTGAATAGGCTGTCTTTCCTCTAATGTATGCTTTTGGATACTTTGTCAGAATCAAATAGTTGAATATGTCTGGGGAGGTTTCTGTATCCTCTGTTCTACTTCACTGATCCACGTGTCTGTTTTCTAGTACCATGCTGTTTTTTGTAATATAGCTTGAAGTTGGTATTGCTGTGCCACCTGCTTTATTCTTATTGCCCCAAATTACTTTTGCTATTTGGGGTCTCTTCTGGTTGTATATGAATTTTAGGATTTTTTTTTTCCTAGTATATGTGCCGCCAAAGTGAACACAGGATTGTTTTTTCTAGATCTGTAAAGTATGCTATTGGTATTTTGATTGGGACTGCATTAAATCTGTATAAAAGTTTGGAAGTATGGCCATTTTGACAATATTTTCTGCCTATCCAGGATCAAGGGACATCTTTCCATTTTCTGATGTCTTCTTCAGTGTCCTTCTTCAGAGTACTGTAGTTTTCTTTGTAGAGGTCTTTCACTTCCTTAGTTAGGTTAATTCCTAGGTATTTCATTTTTCTTGAGGCGATTATGAATGATACTGTTTTCAGAATTTCCTTCTCATCCTGTTCATTGTTGGTATACACAAATGCTAATGATTTTTGTGTGTTGATCTTGTATCCTGCTTACTTTGTTGAAATTGGTTATTAATTCTAAGTTTTTTGGTGTTTTTTGGGTCTTCTATGTAGAGTATCATGTCATCTGCAAATAATGATAATTTGAGTTCTTCCTTTCCTATCTGTGTCCCTTTTGATTCTTTCTCTTGTTGATCTCCTCTGGCTAATGTTTCAAGTACATAACAGAGGTGATTAGTGGACCTCCTTGTCTTGTTCCTGATTTTAGGGGGGGTGCTTTTACATTTTCCCCATTTAGTATGTTGCTGGCTGTTGGTCTGTCATAAATAGTCTGTATCATATTAAGGTATGGTCCTTCTTATGCCTGTTTTCTTCAGGGTTTTTATTATGAAGAGGTGTTGGATTTTGTCAAAAGCCTTTTCTGCATCTATTGCTATGACTATGTGGTTTTTGACCTTGCTCCTGTTTATGTGGTATGTTACCTTTATAGTCTTTGGTATGTTGGACCATCCTTGCATCTCTGGGATGAAACCTATTTGATCATGATATATGATCTTTTCAATAATGGGCTGTGTTGTATTTGCTGATAATCTTGTTGAGGATTTTTGCATCTATATTCATTAAAGTTCTCTTTTTTTGTTGGGTCTTTATCTCGTTTTCCAGGTGATAGGGGCTTCCATAAGAGAATTTGGGAACACTCCATCCCTTTCAATTTCTTTGAAGAGCTTGAGGAGTATTGGTGATATAACATCTTTTAAGGTTTTGTAGATTCAGCCATGAATCCATCAGGTCTTAGGCCTTTTTTAGTTGGTAGATTCTTTATTACTTAGTTTCATTGCCTATTATTGGGCTGTTAAGCATACTTATGTCTTCTTGGGTTAGTTTTGGTAGTTTGTATGTATCTAGGAATCTGTCCATTTCTTCAAAATTTGCTAATTTGTTGGAATCTAATTTTTCAAAGTAGTTACTATCTTCTGCATTTCAATAGTGTCTGTTGTGGTTTTACCCTTGTCATTTCTAATTGCATTGAGTCAGAAGACACTCTTGACAAGTCTTGCTAAGGGCTTGTCTTATTTATTCTTTTGAAGAAGCAATTTTGTGATTCGTTGATTTTTTGGGGGGGATCTCAATTTCATTGATTTCCACTCTCATCTTTATAATTTCCCTCCTTAATTTTGGTTTGGGGCTGGTTTGTTGTTGTTTCTTAAGTATCTTAAGATTTCTCATAAGGTTATTTGTATGGGCCTGCTCTGTTTTCCTAGTGTGAGCATTGATTGCAATGAATTTCCCTCTTAGAACTGCTTTCATAGTGTCCCAGAGGTTTGGTTAAGTTGTAGTCATTGTCATTAACTTCCAGAAATTTTAAATTTCTTCCTTTATTTCTTGCTTGACCCATTGGTTGTTTAGGAATATGTTGTTAATTTTCCAGGAGGTTTTGCCTTTTCCAAAATTTCTTCTGTTGTTGATTTCTACTTTAATTTCACAGTGGTTAGATAGTCTGTGTGGGGTGATTTCAATTCTTTTATATTTACTGAAGCAAACTTTGTGGACTGGTATGTGATCTATTTAGGAAAAAGTACCACATGCTGTTGAAAAGAATGTATACTCTGTGGTGTAGGGGTGGAATACTCTCTATAGATATCTATTAAGTGCATAGGTCCAAGGGTGTGGTTTAGCTCTAAAATTTCTTTATTGCTTTTTTGTTTAATTGATGTATCTCTTTGTGAAAGTAGGGTGTTAAAATCCCCTACTCTGATTGTGTTAATGTTTATTTGATCTTTTAATTTCAGCAGTTTT
>PVJO010025257.1:0-23032 GCA_004026905.1 Hystrix cristata | reverse complement strand
CCTGGCAACCACTGACTTTAAAAAGGCAATTTCTCCCAATATGGGGTTGCTCTGGACATAAGCAAAGGATCAAATGTAAACTGTGCCTAGGAAATGGCAGTTTCTGCAGTCTGAGGTCATGAAATGCATCTCCAAAGTACAATCAAGTGTGCATTAAGATTATTTTAGTTGTGGTATATTAACTATATCAAGAGATTAAGGAAACAGAAGAAAAAAAAACTTTTGAGCATAATTTCCCTTTTTTTTTTGAGACAGGGTCTTACTTTGTACCTCAGGCTGGCCTCAAACTCAATTTCTTTTCCATATATATGTTCCCAATAATTTAAAACCATCAAAAAGATCTTCATGAGGCCTTATCCTCTCTGCAGCCTAATCATGGTGAAGGTGATGCATCTTGAGGCTTAGAGACTCCTCTTCTGGAGATGCTGCTGCTCTTGGACTGAAGAATACCAACACTGTTAAAAGCTGTTTTTGAAGGCGGGTGTAGTGGTGCATGCCTATAATCTCAGCTAGGTGCGAGGCTGGGGCAGGAGAATCTCAAGTTTGAGTATAGCCTGGGCAATTTAGAAGTGAGAAACAGAAAGAACCAAATGTATAATATACACTGGAGAAAGGGAAGAAATTGTTCAAGTGGGAAAGGGAAAAAGGAGGCAGGAGGGGTAAAGGAAGGGAGGGACAAGGGGGAAAAAAGAGAATGGAAGGAAAAAATGGAAACAAAGCTTTTGTAAATAAGGTGGGGAAGAGGGGTTGAAGGGAGGGGAGGGGAATGCGAAAAAAGTAGAAGCAAGCTGTATCACGTACAGGTACAAATTCCCTATGATGAATGTCATTATGCATATATAAAAAGTACCACTAAAAAAAAGTTTTTTAAAAAGGGGGCCTGGGGACATAGCTCAAAGGTAGAGGACCTTGGCTCTCTCCTCTCCTCCATTACTGAAAAGAAAAAAAAAATCATTTACACTATGGCTAGGATGTAGTTCAGTGTTTGAGCATTTGCCTAGCATGGGCAAGGCCCTGGGTTCAATCCCCGGTACCACAAAAAGAAAACGTCATTTCTGCTACCTGGAAGCAGAGCATCTGCCGAATTTGTGCCTCCAGGCTGGCTTCCCATTCTTCACCATCTGCATGCTCAAGAAATGAAACACTCATTTTTTTGTTAGTTGTAAGTAATCCACACAGAAAACAAAACTACAAATTAATTAATGCTTATTTATACCACATCCTCTGCCTCCCAGTGCTGATCTTCACTCCATCCCCTGCACCTTTTCAGTTTTCATTTTTCCCCCCATAGTGCTGGGGATCAGATTCTGGGCCTTATGCATGTTAAGCAAGTGATTTACTGCTGAGCTGCATCCTCCAGTCCATTTTCTTCTTTTTTAATTTGAGAAAGTATTTTCCCTCCATAATTCTCTCCTAACATTTGTAGGCATTCTTCCCATTTTCTTAAAAAAAGACTTTGCAACAAGCTCCTGGAAATTAAGGGGAAAAAAAAATCTGTGTTGAAATTAGACAGATCTGTAGTAAAAGGAATTTCTTTTCAAATAAATTATCACCCAAAGGTTATCTGGTTACCAACCCTCTATTCTTTCTTCCTACTTTTTGGTCCTGCGAGTGAACTTCAGAAACATGGTCACCAGCAGACTCTAAGATATGAAGGGATTGGAGCTTACTCTAAAGGGTGATTCCATCTTCCCTTTGTGTGCTGATGTGGAATAGTGACTGGAGCTGCTCGAGTTTCCTGGGTCAAAGGCTAACCTAAAATTTCAAAGGAAAATGTCACCACAGTCTCTTCGGGAGGGCGGGGGGAGAAGTAAACCCAGGGCTTTGTGCATGCAAAATTTGTGCTCTGATATCACAAAGCTACACTCCAGACCACAATCATAGTTTGATTACTGGAGAGCAATTACTGCTCTCCCCATCTTTCGTAAGATACTAATATATACATTGTAGTACCATCACATATAGCTCCATGAACCAAATGCTAAACAATAAGTTTGAAAATCTGAATTTGAATGAACTTTACTAGTTACTATTATGTAATCTAGGTTGACTGTTTAAAAGTAGACATAGCACTTTCAAATGTCCACACCTACTCTTGTATTATTCACACTATCTCTCTTTGATTTATGAAACTGGTCAATTCCTAAAAATCTACTGAACAAATACATGACAGATCAAAAGATGCCTTCATATATTTATTTCTCAAAATTAAATTTTTAGGGATGAGGATGCAGCTCAGCGCTAAAGTGCTTAATGCTGCTCATCATCTTTACTTCTGATTGGTCTCAATCAGCATCTTCTCATTTCCTCCAGTAACTTTTTTTTTCAGGGAGTGCCAGGGATCAAACTCAGGACCTTGCAGTTGCTAGGCAAGTGCTCTACCACTGAGCTAAATCCCCAACCCCCACCGCCAGTAACTTTTTAAAAAATTAAAGGGACTAATGGTTCCATCTGATACCTGGGTGCAGTTCCCAGTTTTATCTTGTTAACTTAGGTTACTATAATCAGGATATACAAACAAAGTGGAGTATTTTTTATATATTATTATCCTAAATTACCAATAGATCCTTTTATTTATTTATTTAGAGACAGGGTCTCTCTGTGTTGTTCAGGCCATCCTTGAATTCACCATGTAGCCTAGGCTGTCCTCGAACTCATGGTGATCCTCCTGCCTCAGCCTCTCAAGGGCTGAGATTATAGGCGTGCACCACTGTGGCCAGATTACATCCTTGTTCTTAAAAATGTGATTATCAAGACAAAGTAGGAAAAGACAGAACATATTTTAAGCATACGTAGAAGTTCATATTCTCAAAAAATTTGCAGAACCTAGTACTTTTTAATTATTAGTTCATTTTCCAAGTGAATAGGGTTTAAACAAATTTGAGGTCAGTGAAAATGAAAACACTAAAGATTTCTAGTTTCCAAAAGAACACCTGTTTACCAGAATTTACATGTTCACATTTCAATATTTTTTGGTGTCATTAACCTTAAAATTTAAAAACTTTGTGGCACTAAGTTTTTAACCACCCCCTCATACTGAGGGTTGAACCCTGGGTGCACTGAGCTCCATCCTCAACCCCCCCTTTTTTTTGAGGCAGAGTCTCACTAAGTTGCCCAGGCTGAGCTCAAACATGTAATTTTCCTACTTCAGTCCCATGAGTAGCCGGGATTACAGGCATGTCCCACTTACATCCAGCTTTGATTTTGAGGCTATTTTAGAAACAATTTTAGGAAAAGATAAAGGAATGTCACTCCCAAGAAACTTCTCATTTCTGAAAAGAATTTACAAGGATATGCAGAGCTCAAAGTGGCACACCTGTTTCAGGTATGTGAGAGATACGGTAAAGGTTTAAATCTAACAGGGGTTCTGGGGAAATAAACCTTCCTGAATGAAGCAGGTTTGATTCTGATCTAACTGGAGATTTTTTTGGCAAGGCAGTGGGTGTGTATGCTGGGGAATTGAACTCAGGACCTTGCACTTGCTAGGCAAGCGCTCTACCATTGAGCTAAATCCCCAACCCCTGGATTCTGTAAAATGTGTTTCACAATGATATTTGCTATTTGCTTTGTAATTAATTCAAATTTTCTGTATAAAATTTCACAGGGGGATCCTAAGGTAATGTGAAATAATCTTTTTTACTTTAAAGATTAAGAGAATTGATGTCTTATTTATGTCAATAAGAAAACTGAAAAATCCATAATTGCTTTGGCTTATACTCTACCTCTTAAATTGTTGTGTCAATAATTTTTAAATTGAATATGGCAAATACATAATTATGCAGGATTTCATAACCCTAATGTTAGAAAATGTTTCATATATTTTTTACCTATATCCTTCTTCAAGTCTGAATGCTCCAATACATGCTAGTGGAAAAAAAGACCAAAATTAGCATCAGCACAGGATTTTCAGTTAATAACGCAAATAGACTCATTAGGGTGTAAAAAGAGACCAGAATACAATAAACTCACACATGTGATTGAATGACAAACTTTTGAGACATACAAAATTGAACTTACCAAACCTTTATACCATCTCCTGACATACACCCAGGAAAAATGTAAGAAATCTAAAATTCTAAACAGGCAGAGGAAACACTTTAATATCCACCTCCCTAAATAATATAATGCCAAATGAAAATTCTAAAATTAGACCTGGGTCAATGAAGTATAATAATTTCTAAATATATAATAATTATTCTTAAACTTAGGAAGAAATTTTTAGTTTTCTGCTCCCCAGGATGTGAACCATTTGAAAAGGAATAAAAGAGAGATAGAAGAGAATGAATGCAAAAGTTAAAGTTTAGATATAGGGGAAAAATTACAAAATGGATCATGAAGTAGAAGGGAGCTGAGGGAAAGAGGAGAAAGGGAAAATATACCAAAATTTAAAAACAAAGCAAAAGGGGCTGGGGATCTAGCGCAGTGGTAGAGCGCTCACCTAGCAAGCGCAAGGCCCTGAGTTCAATCCCCAGCACCCAAAAACAAAAAAAATAAAAATAAAAAACAAAGCAAAATTAAAACCCTTTATTTACGACACTTTCTTTTTAACAGATCTGTTATTTACTAATTCAATCATGATTTAATCACTAACCATACGTGTGAACTTGGGAAGGGGGAAAAACATTAATTAAATCTCCCTGTACTTCAGTGTCTTCATATGTAAAGTGAAGTTGTGAAGACTAAAAATCATCTGAAAAACACTTTGATCAGTACCTGGCACTTAGTAAGCACCTAATAAATGGAACAGATTACATATCTATTGAAATACAGTATTACTTTATGAACTATTTTTATTTTTGCAAGGCCAAGGGCTTCCTGAAAAGGTCCTGAATGATCAGTATTTCCAAATTCGAGTTTCAACAATATATTTAATGATACTTAACTTTCAGAGCTTTTTTGGGGGCCACGGGCGGAGCTGGGGATTGAACTCAGGACCTCGTGCTTGCTAGGCACATGTTCTACCACTGAGCTAAATCCCCAATCCAAGTACATTCTTTAAGACTCTCTCTTTATATAGAAGTAGTGCTCCTTCCTCTTTGTTTGGCATCGGTTATTTCTATTAATATTCTAAAAGAGAGAAGGTAGTTTTTTTGTTTTGTTTTTTATGGTGGTAGACATCAAACCTATGCCCTCCATCTCTGATCTACACCCCAGGGCAGGTATGTACTTCTCTAGTGTATGCATCCTAACTGATGAATGAATTGAATGTTTAGGTTTGCTGTAGGGATGAGCAAATCCACCAGGCCATATACTTAAACTTCTTTCATTCCTTTCCTCTAAAAACCTAATGCTTTTGTACATGTAAAGAATCACATATATCAATCACAAAATGGTTTTTTTTTTTTTTTTTTGGTGGTGCCGGGGATCGAACTCAGGGCCTTGTGCTTGCAAGGCAAGCACTCTAATCACTGAGCTAAATCCCCAGCCCCTCAATCACAAAATGTTAAAGAAAGTAGTTTACAATGCTAAGGTCGAGGGCAATTAAAACAATATCAAAATTTTAAAACATTAAACCTTTTGTTCTTTTAGTTTATCTTTAAAAACTCCAAGGCTAATCTAAGAAAATGCTTTCTCTCTACCATTAAAAAGTTAAATCTATACTTCTAGAAAAACAAAAAAAAGAAACAAAAAAGTAGAAAGTTCTTAGTTGTCACTTGCTTTGTCACAAACCAGCTGTACAACCACCATTAAACCTTTCTGGGCATCAGTTTTCCTGCTGGTAAATGAGAGATACCACTTCCTAACTCAGAGCAGCTGTATTAAAGACAGTATCAGGAACCCAGCTTCATGTGTCTAGGAATTAAATGAATGGGAGGTATTTTTATGAATGATGAAGTAAAAAATATCAAGCAGCTTTTAAAAATGTAATTTAGTCTTCCCAGGAAGAGACAGCTGCAACATATAAATTGTAAGGAGGAATACCTAACAGACTTCATCTAAGGGAGTTTATCACAATGACTAAAGGAAAGAAATCAATTGTTTTGAGACAGGGTCTTGCTTTGTAGTTCAGGCTGGCCTCAAATTCGTAAGTGATTCTCCTGCCTCAGCGTCTTGAGTGCTGGGATTACAGGCATGCACGACCACACCTGACAAGAAATCAATTTTAAACACTTCCACCTTCCTTGTGGATGACTACAGCAATATGGACACAGACGATAGCAAAATTCCATCCAAATTTGTTGTTAAAGTGTCACTTGATTCCACCACATGCTCCTTGAGGAGGGCCACTAGTTGGAGCCTAGAGATCATTTTACGTATTGCAATTTGGATGGTTCAACTATATACTCCTATTATTTCATCAATGGCATCACATGCCAATCTTTATTCTATGACAACAGAGATTTCCAAAGAAATTGCTAGGAAAGAATGAGTTACAGCAAGGTAGCCAAGGGCATGGGCAGTAACCTTCCTAGAGTAAGAGAAAAGCCTTACGCAGAATCGCGGTTGGACTAGGAATGGAATAAAAGGTCGAAAAGGAACGATGCCAGGGAACTATATGAAATTTCAAGGATTTAGACATTGAGACAAAATAGGAATGCTGGTGTTTGTGTAAAAATTATGACAACTGTGTAGGATAAATATAGTCAGGAAGCCTAGATGGGATTAGAAAGAAGGTTGTGGTAACCTAAGAATTGACTTTTAAGGTCCACAGCAAAGTTGGGATACATTAAGCACACTAAATATGAATTCATTTTCTGTCTTCTTTAATACATTAGCTCCACAGAGGGAAAGACTGTCTTATTGATGTATTTTTAGTACGTAAAATGTCTAGCATAAAATAACCCTATGGTTAGAATCTAACATAATGTTTTAATAAGTAAAATATAACCACTTAAAAGTACTGTTGGGGACTGGGGATTTAGCTGAAGTGGTAGAGTGCTCGTCTAGCATGTGCAAGGCCCTAAATTCAATCCCCAGCACCCCCTCAAAAAATAAAAATAAAAAAAACTACCACATTCCAGGATACTGGGTTACAGAAATTAATTTAAAAATTATCAAGAATAATAAGCATGGCTGGGGATTTAGCTCAGTGGTTAGAGTGCTTGCCTAGCAAGCACAAGGTCCTGAGTTTGAGCCCCAACACCAAAAAAAAAAAAAAAAAAAGGAAAAAGGAAAAAAAAGCATGACCTGATTAAAAGAAAATCCAATAGAACTATTAAGATTATAATCTGTGGGAAAAAGTGCTTCCAGGGCTTGGGAGTATGCTCAGTGGTGGAACCCTTGTCTTGCTTGTACGCCCTGGGGTCCGCTCCAGCACCATGCACACGAAGCAGTACTGCAGAAGCATTTTTTCCCCCCAAGTAGTTCTCTGAGGTTTCTGTCCCCCTTGCTAGATGTTCCCACTGTAGCCTTCTACCTACACAGTGTTAGGGGCATATGTATGCACTAGTTTTGGGGTTTTTTGGTTTGTTTCTGAGACAGGATCTTGCTGGTAGTTCAAACTGGTCTCCAATTTACAGCAATCCTCCTGCCTCAACATCCTGAGTGCTGGGATTGTAAGTGTGCACCACTATGCCTGGCTGCACTAGTTATTAAATGAACAAATGCTGATAACCATTTTTCAACATTATCAAATTTCATGTGACCTGAAGGCACATATAGGATGAGAGTGAAGAGAAATAGGATTTGAGAAGACATAAAATCCAATATAGCACTGAAAGTAGACAAAATTCCTAAAGTAGGACAAAAGACATAGGAAGGGAGCATTTGGAAATACAAAGAATTGTGGACCAAACAAGTCAACAAAAGCTAGAAAATGCTTTTGAAATTTTACTCAACTGTATCAAAAGTAAAAAGATTAAAGATAACTGGGAAAGAAAAAGCAAATGAGTGGCCTGAAAATTATTACTGCTATTAACATAGTTGTTTTGACTGAAGAGCAACTAATTTGTAATTATGAGTTTCCTAGGGAGAACCCAGCTAGATAGAATCCCAAGGCAACTAAAACCACCTGGTTAGTCAGATAACTATTTGGAATTCTGAAGCTGGGTGATCAATCTGGCTGCTAAATATTAACTGGTGCCAGTCTGGATTTGATCAATACTTTCCAGGTTGTTAAACAAGTCCTAGGTATGATATTTTGGTTGTTAATTCATTTCTGTGTATATTTTTTACCAGAGGTTTTTTTCCCCCAAAGTTAACAGGAAATTAGGATGCCATTTAACTTTGCACGTATGTCCCACTTTATATATGGTTTCCTCAGGAATTAAAGTGAGTGAAAAACTACAAGGAAATAAGCTCTGGTATAATAGAAAGATAACAACTAAGGGTAATCAGGAAGGGGAAAAAAAAAGGATAATCAACACTATACACATAGTTAGATACGCACCTGGCACATTTTATGACCTTGCAGTGGCTACTTCAAAGACATAAAAGAAAGCAGGGGGGTATAAACAAGGCAACTAAAAAGTATTCACAGAAATAAAGTGGCTTTTACCTTCAAAGAATAAGAATTTCAATCTAGAAAGAAAAGTTAAAACAAAAAAATTTAATTCCATGTAAAAATTGTAATAGTTCCTGATGAAATACCATAAGCCTGGCTCTATTTTATTAAAAATAATTTAACACAGATCCTGAAACACTCTACTAGGAAATAGTTTCAAACTGGTAAAAGGAAATCTTAAACCACAAGGTGCTTAATAAGCTTGTGACAAAACTCACCAGTACATGGGGCCTGAGGATTTAGCTCAGTAGTTAAAGTGCTTGCCTTGTAAGGACAAGACCCTGAGTTCAATCCCCAGCACCAACCAAAAACAGAAACAAAAACAACTCACCAGTACAAAACAGTAGTCAAAATACTGCAAATAGCTTAAGGTCAACATTAAATGAGTGGAGGCTACACTGATTAACACATTATCTACAAAAGGGAAGTTTCTGAGCTAATCAGAGGCTATCATTAGTCTTAATACCACAATATGAAATAAATTTTATGCTTTCCAGTCTATAGTCACTAGCCCCATCCACAGTTCTGAGATGGAGAAACTGTTAGCCCAACCACATAGTGGTATCTCAGTTTTTCAATACTTCAAAAGAAGCCCAGTGGCATTCACCTAACAAGACAGAATGGGTCAAGTAAAATTCTGAAGATGGGACAGAGTGGTGGTCAGAACCTGAGTTTGGCCATTGTGTCCACCTGGGTTCAATAGCAGATAGACCATTTCTAGTGAGGAGGCTTTGGGCATACAAACTTCTTACTATCCACATCTGTACTTCAGAGGGTTGGTATGAAACTGAGTAAGTTCACATAAGGAACTTCAGGACAGCACACTGGAAATACACAGCATTAGCTTTTTAATCACATTTTTGACTGAAATTGAATATCCAGTTCAGTCTGTTAACCACAGTTCTTCCATGCTGACTAAAACTTCCAGACTGTAGTTTCATATATTAAAACTACTTAAAAAAAGAAAATGTTTATGGGTAAAAAGCAGTAAGTGGAGAAAGAAGAGCTAAAAAGTTTGTAGAGTCACCAGGTTAAATCATGTATTCTAATTAGACATGTATCTTAATGGTTGTTATTTCTGTTGTCATCATCTTTTCTTTCTAAAGAAATCACTTCAGCAGTTAGTTCTGTCAAATGGATTAGTGACATCAACCAGGTGTGGGGGACACAAACCTATAATCCCAGCACTTGGGAGGCTGGGGCAGGAGGATCATCCCAAATTAGAGGTCAGCCAGGGCTGCACTGTAAGTTCAAGGCTAGCCTGAATACATAGTGAGACCCTGTCTCAAAAAACAAGCATTGAAAATCTTTTTTGAAAAAAGTATGTCATATAAAACTGCTGACAAAAATGTGTATCGGATACTAGATTAACAAGTTTTTTTTAAATTAATGTTTCATAACACATGTCAGAGAATGACACAGCTTTATCTCACAGGCAACCTTATAGGTTACAGGAGGAAGTCAGTTTTCATCTTTCATTTTTGGTTTTGGTGCTGGGGATCAAACCCAGGCCCTGAGTATGCTAGGCAAGTGCTCTACCACTGAATTACATCTCCAGTCCTAATTCTACTCCATTTCAACCAAGCAACAAGCTATATGTATGTTTACATATGGGGAGGGAGGAAATCCGCTTAACCAGAAATTTCTCACTTTAAAACTTGAATTTTTAGTAATGGAAAAACAAAATAGGAAACCATATCTGCTCCTTCAGATCCATACAGAGAGGTTGGAGATTTAGCTCAGTGGTACAGGCCCTGAGTTCAATCCCCAGCACCAAAAACAAACAAACAGATCCATACACAGTTACTTCATATCTCTGTTTTCTTTTCTGGGGAAGTGCTGGGAATTGAACTCAGGCCCTTGAACTTCCCAAGGAAGCACTCTACCACTGAGCTAAATCCCCAACCCCTCTTTTTTCAATTTTTGAGACAGGATCTTGCTTACATATTCCAAGCTGGTCTTGAACTCACTATGTAGCCTACAGTGACCTCAAACTCACAGCAATCCTCCTGCCTCAGCTTCCCAAATGCTGGGATTATAAACATGTGCCACCGCACACAGCTTCTGTATTTTCTGTACATAAATTAGAATGAGGGGCCAGTCTGAACCTCTTCATCAGTGTGCCCCTTCCTCCTACCCTGACTTTCAAACTCTGCCTAATGTATCTGCCTATGCCTTACACTAACATGTCCTGATACTTTCTCTGTGAGAAGCCAACGAACCTAATCCTTGGGGGGAGGGGCAAACTGAGGTCTCTCTCTTTGGGGCAACTCCTCAGAACCCATTTGGTGATATGCTTTGGTAAGTGGAGGAACTAATTCTGACTGAGGACACCCAAGAGAACAAAACAGCTTTACAGGGACATTCAGCTACACCCAGGAGTCTCCAGTGCTCTACACTCACAGTCACTTTGGATTCCAGCAGCCTCCCAAGACTGAAACAGCCCCAATCAGAAACCAGGATCCCATAAGGTCAGAATCACTCCCTCAAGCAGCAAGGACTTCCAAAACCCATGAGCAGAATTTACGAGCAGAATTTAGATACTGATCGCCAAATTCTAGCCAACCCCAGCAACTCTGTAATGTAACACCCCATCTATCTTTTGTGAAGAGGGCAGTGGAAACCTCTCCATCAGAATGTGCCCCTTCCAGCTGCTCAAACTACAATCTTTCCTATTCTCTTGTACTAGTTCTGCCTAATAAATCTGCCTATGCCTGAGGCTGGGGTACAACTATATGGGCAATGTTCTTAAAATCAAGTTGTTTTGAGTTGGAGCTGGTAGTACAAGCCTATAATCTCAGCTACTTGGGGTGGCTGAGGCAGGAGGATTGCAAGTTTGGAGGCCAATTTGGGCAATTTAGTGGGACTCTGCTTCAAAAACTTTAAAAAAATTTTAAAAGAAGAGTCTGGAAGTGTAGCTCAGTGGCAGAGCACTTACTTGCCTAGTATGCATAAAAGGCCTAGGGTTTGGTCCCCAGAATCACACCTCCTCAAAATCAAGTTATTTGGATCATATTTCTTGGGGGGGGCCGTGCTGGGGATCGAACTCAGGGCCTCGGGCTTGCTAGGCAAGTGTGCTACCACTTTGGATCATACCTTGTGGGCATTAACACAAGGTTAATTTTAGCTAGAAAAAGAAAATCACAATACATACATTTTAAAACTTCTGCTCTCCTGGAATAATAAAATCATTATTCATCTATTACATAATGGTAAGCTGAATATTTTTTTAGAACACAGAACACCTTGCAAACTTCCAATGGTGTTTCTGGAAGATTTAGTTTGAAAATTATCACTCCTACATATAAATCTTATTATTGTCTCCTGCAACTGTCTCTGAATTCCTTCACAACAATGACCATTACTAAGTTTGCACTCAAAACTCCTAAAACACTCAATGGCTGTGAAATGAATGGACATATCAATTATCATATGTTACGTATAAATTGTTAAGACTTTCAAAAAATAGTTTTTAGCTATCTACATTTGATTTACGATATACAAGATCCACTTAATGATATCCCTTCCTAAGCATTAACAATTTGATCCAGACACTATACTTCCTGAAAAAATGTTAATTTATTTTATAATACTTTTCATGGTGTTTTTTTGTTTTGAGACAGAGTCTTGAAATGTTGTTGAGTTCAGGCCTTGAACTATGTAGCCCAAGCTGGCCTTGAACTTGTGATGATCCTCATGCCTCTGCTCCCAAGCTGGGACTACAGGTATATACCTCCACACTCAGCTAATACCACTTTTCAAGTACAAAATTCGTGATGAAACTATTTGGTAATTCCTACTACATACTGAAATCTAAAAATACTATGTTAACATTCTAAAATAAGATTGGAATTAGGAAAAAAAAAAGATTGGAATTAGGACTTCTCAGCAATATTTTAAAACAGGATAAAGTTTCAATTTGGGTTTGTTTTTTAGATTTAAACATTTTCCAAAAAAGTTGGTAAGCAAGATCACATAAATACTATGTTGAAATAATTCATGTCACATGTACAGTTGCCAGGGAATAGTAACTCAAACTTCTTTCTGCAAAACTCCTATACATGTAATTACATTTAAATATTCTGTCCCAGATAGAAACTTTGGGTAAATTTTATGAAGCATTCATCATTGTGTTGATGAATCTTCCAGACTAAAATATAAAGTAACACTATTAAAGACTATTTCTAAAAGAGCAATAGTAACATCTCAGAAAATATTGGTCAGATCTCTTATATTAACGTAGTATTTCATACCAGTTGATAATCTCCCTCTGGCAGACATGGTCTACCCCAAACAAAAGTACCCTTGTGAAAAATCTAGAGAGAGATTATTTCCCCAACGCCAGATGACCGACAATAGTTATGAACTCAGAGAAGTGACCTACGAGCTTAGCGATGATAAATATGGCTCCAGTTTCTCCCCTAACAGTATCTCAATATTACTTTTGTAATGATGTTTAAATTTAGGACAACTGCATACTGAGAATTCCCTGATTCTATTCTGAAACAGTTCAATTATTACAGTAGTGAACCAAATTACATAGAATTCTAGAAGGTATTTTCTGATAAATGGTATCTGTGGACCTATACTGTTTTCGTATGACTCAGGTATTTATGAGACAGCAAAAAAAGCAAAAATGCAAACCCCAACTAAAGTTTTTAAAGAAGTTTTTTAAATCACCTTCCTTTCTGCATCAAGGAAGACCAGCAAGAGCTGGAGATTTAGCTCAGTGGTTAGAGTGCTCACCTCGAAAGCACAAGGCCCTGAGTTCGATCCCCAGTACCAAAAAAAAACAACAGAACACATCCAGGAAGGAAGACCAGCAATTTTTTTTAAAGAATACTAAAAGTAGGTTCTCCTTACCATCAGTTTTAGGGTTGAGCTTGTTGACTTCTGTAACGTGCATATAAGTATGTACGTGTACACACACACACACACATACACACACACGTCCGATAAGTGAGGTCTTTCAAAAAACTCCTATGTCCCTAAAAAAATGTAGGACTAAAATTAAAAATAAGATGATGGAATACCTTAATATATTAGTACTTTAAAATGCTTAAGAGAGGAGGGGGGAAGGGAGAAAGAGAGAATTATAAACAGAACTCAAGAATGAAATTGATTTTGTGAATAAAATATGCTGAAGGGAAATTTTTAATTTGTTTTTGTTTTCTTGACACAGGCTTTCACTACATAGTCTAGGCTAGCCTCAAATGTGTGACAATCCTCCTGCCTCAGCCTGAGTATGGGGATTATAGATATGTGACACCATCGCTGGCTAAATTTTTAACTTTTTAAGTCCTTTGGAAAGGGGAACCTCCTCCAAATCCAGGGAAATCTTGTCTAGGTCAAAGACCTCTTCTTTTTTCCTTATTTCTTGTGGTGCTGGGGACTGAGCCCAGGGACTCCATCACACGAGTCAAGCATTGTACCAATGAACGATATACCCCTGGCCCAAACTGGCTTTCTTAGGGACCAAAATCTGATAGGATATTTCGGCCTAAATTTGTATAAATGAAATGACGAAAGAAAAGGAAAAAGACAATTACCAACATAACAGCACAGGGGAACAAAAGTAGTTAGTTCTTAGTCTTGGCCAAGACTTTTTTTTTTTTGGTGCTGGAGATAAAACCCAGGTTTAATAGATGCTGAGTAGGCACTCTACCATTAAATCATATCCCCAGCCTACTTTACTTTACCCGCCTGCATTTTATTTGTGGTGCTGGGGACTGAATCCAGGACCTCTGCCTTAAGCAACATCCCCCCAGTGCATTTTTTTAACCTTCTCATTTTGGGACAGGACCTCACTAAATTGTTAAATTGCCCAGGCTGGGCTTGAATTTGCAACCCTCTTGCCTCATCCTCCCAGACTGCTGGGATTATAGGTGTATATCACCACACCTTGTCCCTATTTAAATTCTATTTAGGTTGGCTTTAAAGTCTTAAAAGTAAATACAAAATGTACCATTTAATCGCCCTCCCCTGAAACAGGGTCTTGCTAAATTATTCAGGATGACTTCGAACTCAAGATCTTCTGTCTCAATCTCCCAACTACTAGGATTACAGGCATATGCCACTGTGCCAGACTTGTAATCTTGTTGAGAATGTATATTTGGATGGAGGCATAAAAGGGTTCAAATCCTGGCTTTGCTACTTACTAGAAAGGTAGTTACTAGCTACAGAAACCAAGTTACTTACCCTCAATCTCTGAGTTCCTTATATATATGAAACATTATCACCTACCTTGTAGGGTTGTGGATTACCTGCAAAACGCCTCCTTAGTTCACAGCCTGGTACAAAGAACTCACACCATAGTTAGTAGGTATTATGAACCTACCATAAAAAAAAAAATCTTGTGGTAAAAAAAAGGAACCAGCAGAGTGTATTTTCCATATCTGATCTATATTTTTATTTTTCAAAATAAAATGAGTCGAAAACCAGTTATCAATTATTTAGTCCCTCTTCATATGAATATACCTGGCATTTCTATTTTGAGCATTTTCCACTTGCTTCTAATCCATGAAAATTGTTTTTTAAAAAAGTCATCTTTAATGATTTTGTTCCTTAGTCGCCTTTCGCTTTTGAGTCCCCAAGATTTACTTTGCTCTAATTAATAAATGTTAGCCTCTTTAGAGTAGCAATGTTAGAGATCTCAAAAATAATTAAAACCCCATTAGTATTTCCAACCTACTACTCTTCTCTTTCTGAGCATAAGTATGCTTTTATCTTCCATATTTCTGTTGTATCCTATTTCCTAATTGCTAAATATGCAGTGACACTTCCTCAGCAACCTGATCTTTGTTTCTTTTTATTGCCCATCATTATCTTCTAGCAGTTCCCTAAAACTATCAAAATCTGTTCTCTAAATTCATTTCATTTTCTTACAGACTATGCTCCTAATCTTCCCTTGGGATCCTAAGCAGTATTCACATTTGTGATGGCCTTCTGCATAGTGTTTAATTTGCAGACCAATTAGATCAGCCAAACCACTGTAAATACAATACCTGTTGCTAACAGCTATTCTACAAAGATCTATTCTCTGAAATCTCCCAAAATGTGAGATAATCTATGACCTTGCTCCTCAAAGGATAATAAGGAAATGGCATCACCTAGGAGCTTGTTGGAAATGTAGACTCTTGTCCCACTTCAGATCTAATGAAGGAGAATCTGAATTTTTAACAAAATTCCCAGGGACTTCTACTTACTTCAAGTTTGAACGGCACTGCTGAATGATGAATTGTGACTTAAACAGCTTAACTAGAAAATTAAAATAACCACCAGAAGTTCTTCAAAATCATTTTGATATGTGCTACAAATGGTGTCTTCTCCATTCAGAAAAGCCAAATAGAAATGATGTTACAACTAACGAACACACCTACACTACTTCTCATACTGTAAATAAAGTTTCAGTAACAATATTTACTGTTGGTTGTATTTAGACCAAATTGCTTTCCACACCAACTATATATAGATTATATTTAAATATGATTAATGGAGTAAAATTTTATTCCTCCCCCAGTGATAGGAATAGAACCAGAGCCTCACATATGCTAGGCAAACGCTCTACCACAGAGCTCCATCCCCAGCCCTTCTAAGACAAGAGCTTGCTAAATTATGTAGACTGGTCTTGGGCTGGGGATTTAGCTCAGTGGTTAGAGTGCTCGCCTAGCAATCTCAAGGCCCTGAGTTCGATCCCCAGCACCACAAAAAAAAAAAAAAAAAAAAAAAATAGACTGGTCTTGCATTTGTATTTCTCCTGCCTTAGATTTCTGAGTAGCTGAGATCACAGGTGCGTGCCACCACACCCACCAACTACTCCTTCCTAATTATTACTTACACAATTTGTGTATAGATCATTAGGTCCTTCACACTTTCCTCTTTTAGTCTTGTTGCTAATGGCACAGCATGCAAAGGAATGAACACATTACTTCAAATAAATTTCCATTCTGAATCATAAAACTTCCCACCTTTTTGACTGGTAAAGAACTAAGTACATCCTCAAGGGAAATAAGTCATAAGAAAACTTACTGTATTAAGGAAACCTTGTGAGAGAAGGCATCAGTTTGAAAATACAAAGTTTATAAAGCTTACTTTAAGAAACAATGAGAACTCTTCATATGGCACCTCCCGTACAGTGGCAATATTTCCAGATTATGTATCCAAACCCACTAACTCAGCCTTCCTCCAATATTCTCCCGTCACCACTTTTCTTTCCCTTGTAGCATGATATCATGTCAAGGACTCAAGGCAACAAAAACTCTACTAGAAGCACTGTACAAATGTTTCCACTTGTCCACCTCTGTAGGTTCTCTAGGATCATTTTTGATGTGGTTACACCACAATTTCCTCACTTTATTGGCAGCCAGTAATACCAAAGCCAATATTCCTATCTGATACCCGAAGACTCAGGTCTAACTCTAGCAAAGATACTTCCTGACAGTTTAATAACCCCCAAGAAATTCAGCCTTTTATTTCTATTATTCCATTCCACTACTTTCCTTCAAACAGGTACCCAGAATCTAGTATTGAATTTGCATACAGAAACTCCATTTGGCTACAAAAACTCCCATGACACAACTACTGAATCTGTTTAGCAAAATTGAGCCCATCGCACCCCACCCAAAATCACCAACACAACATTTTGAACATGTTAAATTTTATTAAAAATATTAACATTGTACAAATAGTCCAATACAGTTATGGTACATGAACACTGTACCAAAAACATGTTTTTTTAAGTGATGATTAAATGGAATAGGTCTCATAAATGTCCCAATTTAGATATTTCTCATGTTACTGTATCATACAGTAATTTAATGCTTGCAATCCAATTATAGAAATAGCCTATAGCACTAAACATTGTAAGACTCATTAAAGTACAATCCTACCTATGTTATTGAACAGGTTAGATAAGTCCCTTCTGCCCAAACCTCATTCGTAAAGTATCAAGATAAGCAGTGTTCATGGGATCCTGAAAAGCTCATATAAAATGAGAGCCCATGTTTATATTTGAGCAATTTAAGTTTTCTCCCAGAATGCCTTTTTCTTTTTTGGTCCCATGAAATACATTTTGTTGTAAATGTATAGTCAACTAATTTGTAGTGCATTTCTCTTAACTTACACAAACTCACCAAAAATACTTTAGTGTTCTATCACTTACCATAAAACTTCTCAAAGTACATGCTTTTTTAGTGTAACAATAAAAGTTCTTTCCTCTATACCCTGATTTTTTGATTAATTCATGCATAATGTGTTGGCAGAGAAACAAGTACCTTAATATAACACTGTAATCACTGTAATTCCTAAAGTGTAATTTCATTGTAGTGATTTATAGCGAGGCTATCACAAACTTACAAATAAGGATTTATATTCATAACACTGACTAGCATATGTTCAGCACCTAGGAGACTTCTTCCACACTGGATACCTCCAACCAATAATGAACAAGGTAAAGTCCCACAATACTTAAGAGTTTCTTCAGGCATGAAAATCCAGTTACTTTTAATCACTATTTATGTTACATAATTCAGTTATTTTTATATGGTATGGTCAGAAATGCCTAGTTAATAATTTCTTCAATTTATAGTGCCATCATGAAATCCCCTATAGAATATGAAAGAGTTTAATCTTCAGCAATCACCTAAATTTTAAGACTTAATTCTAACCAATATCTACTAAGCTTATCAGTTAATAGTTGTGTGTTTTCTTTTTTTGTTTGTTTTGCACTGGGGACTGAACTCAGGGCCTCTAGCATGTCACACATGCACTCTACCACTGAGCTACACCCCCCATCCCACATTTGTGTTTCTGTTAAATTTCCAAAATCTTAAAATTTTCTCTTGACCCAAAGTCATTACACAGATATACACGTAAATGGACACCACCATTGTTTATCACATTGTTAAAACTTCTACGTTTAATTTTACAATGCTCTGACTTATTTTGAAGGATTTAGAAAATATCTGTTTAAACCTTCTAGTTTATCAATACCTCTCACTTTCATTAAAATTAATGTGTAATAAACATCTCTTAAGATGAACTATATACTCATCTACCCAATAAAACTATACTAAATATGATATTAGAGGGCTGAAATCACAGTAAACTAAAGCAACTTTATGGTCTAAGACTTTGTAAAATGCATCTTATCTTCATGACTTAAAATATACCTTGAGTACTTCATTACTTCAACATCTGCAGGTCTTTTTCGCTAATCTGCTACCAATTTAAGAGTGTGAAATACTTATTATATGTTCCTACTAAGAACAGATTTAATGTTAAAATCTTATTTTTCTATAAGGCCAACATAATAGCCCACTTATAAAATATGGGCAATTCCCCCACAATTAATGACCCACTAATGATTAAAAAAAAAAAAAATAGGAAAAAAAAAGTTCTTACCAACAATTCCACTGGTTATCGTCCCCAGCGAACCCCACCTAGCAAGTCGACATCATGACATGTCAGGTCAGGGCAGCCTCAACCTCGCTTCCCTGATAGTCAGGTGATAAAAGGAAGGAGTTAAAACAGGAAAAGTACACTTGCAGATTTCTGGATAACATCTGAAAATGATTAAAAAACAAAAACAAAACAAAACAAAACAAAACCAGAGCTTCTGGTAACCTCTAAATTAAAAAAAAAAAACCATATATGTAAAAAGAAAAAAATTTTCTAAAAAGATAACCAGTAACTATTTCAAATTAAATACTTATAATAAATTACTAATACATTAAACAAGTAGTATTTTTAAAGCTTGGTGTTTGCATTTAAAAAGTACAACCTAATCAACAAATTCTAATGAAAAAATAAACATGTCTGGTTAGTGGATTTGCTATTCTGGATTCTTCAGTTAGTCTTCCAATCTACTAGCTAACTCAGAACAGCTCTATCCCTAAGTTAACAGAAGCTCCCATTCTTAGAGAAACATAAACACATTTATAAATCCAGTGCACTCTTTCTATAAGGCTTTTTCTTAGCTGCTCACTTAAGAGATTCCACACAATAAAGGACAATATGAACTTTACAGTTAGTTTTAATGCTAGATAGTAACACAGTATAAAATAATTATTTGGAAAATTGAAATGGCAAATTTTAACATATTTGTAAGTCTTTACAACTAAAAGTAATAGCCTTATAGCAAGTATTTACTGGAAGGGTTTGGTTTTTACAAATAATACACAATAAAACATAGGTATGATTATATTCAAATGGGCAGGAGGCAAATGATGTAATGAATTTCAAGAATACTACATGGCTTTCTGCTAAGAGTGGAATTTTATGTCTCTTCTCTGTTGTAATTTAAAATATGTAATTTATTTTGATGTATGCTGACCTTTATAAAAGAAATTCACCTCCTAAATTAGAGTTCAAAGTCAAAAGAGAGAAAAATTACCTACTACTAACAGAAAGCATTGGGCTTTCTTTTGCAGAATAACCCCAGTAACTAAGAAAACTGAAAAACAATTATGCTGAACTCCTTTGTTTAAAAAAACTAACTTCAGAACCATAATTCATGTTCTTTACCTTTTGATCAAGTAAACTTGGATTTATTAGAAATCTGGCAACTTATTAGAACTTTTTGGCTTTTAAATAATCAAAACACCTTTATATTAATATATACATTTAAGCAACTGCTATAAATGAGTGATCAAATAAAAATTAGCATTTCATTACAGGGAAGGGGTATATTTGTCAATCTCAGGAGGGCATCTATAAAGAGGTAGGTATACTTCAATATGTACTTCCCTACACACACTTTAGTGTAACAAGCTCATAAATAAAGCTTGATCAATTAGGTTGGGGGGATAAAAGATATAAAGGTAGAATAAAAGTCATAATTTGCGTTTTTTTAAATACCTAACATAAATCTAGAATAGAAAATTCCCTCATTGCCTTTTTTTTTTTTTGGTTTTATAGTTAGAAATATTTTTGTGAAAAGTGGTGCTCTGAACTTCTCTGAATGCTGCTACTAGTGCTAACTCTGGAGACATCAAAATGGAAAATCTCTGAAGTGAGGTGTCATGTTTACAGGGTTATATTTTTCAGTTAAATAAAATCACAAAACCTATAAAGCAAATATTAGGGGGCACCTCTGCAGATATAGCCCTTTGCAGATATATTTTTAATGAGAGAGACAGAGGAGAAAGTGGCCATTCTAAACTCAAAAACAGAATTTGCAATTAAAGTATTTTAACCTGGAATCCAAGTTTTACTCATCGTTACAAAGATTTATATTTAAGGCCAGGTGGGGGAAGCACAATAAACTTTTTTAGAATCTATTTCCATTCTTATTTTTTTTCATGACAACTTTGTAGCTTGTAATATCTATTTTACTGGTCACAAGAAAAATCAGGGCTTTAGGTCTAATTTAGACTTTCAGGTTCAAATCTATTTCCCAAGTTTAAAAGTAGCACTTAAAGAATGTTTGGTGTCTTTACTAGGATACATGGGCATTAAAAAAAAAACTTAACTCAACACCTTACCAAATACCCATGTTAACTTGTAACTACAACAGACCATACAATTCGTTTATCTGTTTCCAAAAAATAAAAGTGTTAATAAGGCCTGTTAAATTACTGTGTAATGAGTGATCTTTGAAAAAGAAATGAGATACATTAACTTATATCAGCACATGTTAATTTTCTTATTTGAAATGAGAAGTCATGAAATCCAAAATGATCTAACAAAGCTTTCAAGGAATTAACTTATGATTGTGAAATCTAATATTTCACAAAAGACACCAAACAGGAACAAAACACCTATTTTTATCATTAAAAAAAAAATTTAGAGGGGCTGGGGGATAGCTCAGTGGTAGACTGTGTACTCAGCAGGTGCAAGGACCTGAGTTCAACTGCCCCACCAAAAGAAAAAACTTTTTCAAAACCATCTAAGAATAAAATGGAAATGACAATTTGATAGTAATTTTAAGGTGATCCAGGCTTTCTTGCACTATAAAGTTTGTATTCTTTTGTTCCTCTATTTCTCAAGAAAAAAAGTCATCAGAATAAATCAGAATTCCTAAATGAAATAGGGAAATAGAAGTTATGATTTGGCCAACAAAAACCTTAGCCACGAGAGATAATAAAAATATAAAAATTAAAAGAGGTGTTAAAAGAAAGTCAGAGGTGTAAATACTAGATATTTAAAAGCCTCTCACAAGGCATGACTATTTCTCAAAGCAAATTTACATAGCAATAGGAAGTTACATTTCTAAACCAGTAATTTAAGCAGTAGTTACAATCATGTATATTAAAACTCAAGTTTAGTCCGCAGTGCAATTGACGCCACAGTACTGAGTTTTTCTCTGTATGTACATTCACTTATCCAGCAAATAAGGTCTTCAGCCACAAAATAGCCTTGACAGAACATTAGAATGTGGGTCAAAATAAATTGCAGTCTGCTTCCCAAGACCCATTTTATTTGTTTTAATGCAAATTATCCAATGTCTGCAAAAAATTCCTCAAACCCTTGAACCTGGTTTTTTTTTTTTTTAAATGAACGATAAAATTTCAAAATTAGAAGAGATTATGAGAGAACATCAATCAATGAAGTGCTATTTGGAATAAATACTTGAATTTAGACTAATTCTCAGTCTGATATCCACGGTACATGTTGGAATAGACAAGAAATTTTGCATAAATTTGATCACTCACATAGGCAGTTATACTTTGAAAACAATATTCCTTGCGAATAAAATAATGTTTTAGGGTTACGAATAAAATAATGTTTTAGGACACAATTGAATTTGAAATAGGTAATGTTTTGAATAGATTTTTGAGTTTTATTGAAATCTTACATGAACAAGAAATTGGAAATACAATCACATCAAAGAACAAATTGTCACGGCTTTGACGTTTAAGCCAAACAAATTTGTAGGGCAGATTTCAAAAAAGTGTGAAGTTATAACAATTTAAAAACACAGTTAACCTACTTCTAGGAATGCAAAACATACAGTCATAGGTTATCTTCAATACAAGAAAACTTAAATTTGTTTGCTTTAATTTCTTAAAACTACTAAGACAAAGCACTAGCTTGTATTTTTATTTACAGCATACTTCATACTCCTAATGTAATCTATCCCAAATCCAAAAAAATGAAACTGTCCAAACCAAAGGTTCTGCAAAATCATGATTTAACAACTTGTTCTGAAGCTAAAATGAAGCCTGAAACGATAAAAGCATTGTAACCCCCAGAATAAGGGAACTCTGCAAGCCCAATAATGTCCAAGAGCATTTATGAAAAGAAGAAAAATAAAAAGACTTGAGTATATACACAATAGTGATTTCTTCGGCCCAATACAAATGGCAGCAAACTGCTACTTAAAGATGAAACAGTTAAGCCAATTTTTTTTGAAGAATGTAGATCTAGAGCCAATCGTATCTTGACAGTATCATTTTCAAGCCCTCACTTGTCTATTTCCACTGTTGCCCATAAGTATCCTGATAAAATTCCTGGTTGTCATTATTGTAACCATAGTTACCAGAATAGTCACCACCTTGCTGAAGCGGCTGCTGAGCGATGGGTTGGGAACCCCAGTTCTGTTGGTTGTTGGTCTGTCGACGCTTGGAATCAGGTTGGTTGTACCCATCT
>PVJO010025256.1:0-23095 GCA_004026905.1 Hystrix cristata | reverse complement strand
GAGACTGCTCTCTTGAAACTCCTCCCATGAATCAGAATTGTGGCCCCTTTAGCCCAGAAGCTTTGAGGCGGTGGCAGCGAGTAAGATGTTTCTTTGCCATTTTTGCAGCTATTTCCACCTGTGTGTTTATAGTAAATGAGTTTGACTGCTTGACTGGGTGAGTAGTAAGACTGGGACTTTGCGTCACTTAATGCTTACATTCTATTTCACATCTGCAGTGAAAAATTCACTTTATTAATGAACTTATGAGTATGCTGTTAAAAATAGATCTTAATGAAGTCAAGTAATGGCTGCATGCAACTGAATACCAAGCCTCCCATATGTGGGCCTGCCTAGATGAGAGCAAATGCTTTCACTTTACAGTATATTGTTTAAAATTAATAGCAATGAAAACACACTCAAATGTAACTGCAATCAGTTATATGACACTGAGTTTTTGTAAGGTGGCACACCAAACATTTCATAATTATTTAGCCTTCAAACAACCCTACTTTTAGATAGCTTTAAGGGACTCCAGCTCCACTTCTAAGTTTTACATAAAAGAATATAATACACAGAGTGATTCAGTGACTTGTCAAAGATACCAAAGAGGAGAAAGAATCAAGATTTCACGGAAAAACAGTTAGACATAGAGTTGCTATTCTTTCTGATTATTCTGTATTATCTCTCTAATTGTGTTGACAGATATTTTTAGAGAGATTTAGTCGTTAAACTCAAAACCAAGAATGAATCCATTAATTCATACTGGGTTATAAGACAGTTTTCTTTAAAATATGGTTTGAAAAATATACGCAATTAGAGTATACTGCTATTACATACTTTTTCCACTGTCTGACAGCTGAATTAAAATCTTGTCTAGTGAAAACTGGTGGGTATTCTCAAACAGTTACCATTCGACATCATGCTACAGCCTCTCGTGTTCAACACCCTGCACTGGACACATTTGTTATTACCTGGTGCATTATGGATTCTTTTCTTGCCATCAATATCATACTTGGGAGAAAACTTACAGCCTATTACGACTGATGGAGAGAGCTCAACTGACATTAAGGACTTGGTGGCCACATGGAGATTTTAATAGCATGAAGTGCCTTCGGTGATATAGTAGAGAAAAAAGTTAACAATCATAAGTGATTGGAGTTTAGAAGGAACCCTGTGAGAAGAAAGTGTACAAAAAGCCTCAGATGAAACAAGGAAATATGACCAAGAGTTCATGACAGGATGGAAGAAACTCAGGAATACAATTTTTTTTTTTTAATTTTTCTGATTCAAATACTTCCATTATTTGAAAAGTGCATTTTCCAGAACTTATGAAACCGTCCATCTATTTGAACATGCCATCCTCTCTACTAGTAGGATATGTTCATAGGAAATAATAAGCATAAATAGGAAACAAGCTAATTTTCTCAATAAGTATCAAATTTGAAAGTAAACTGGTTCCACGCGATTGGGAAAATGTAAAAAAGAAAGAAAGAAAGAAAGAAAGAAAGAAAGAAAGAAAGAAAGAAAGAAAGAAAGAAAGAAAGAAAGAAAGAAAGAAAGAAAGAAAGAAAGAAAGAAAGAAAGAAAGAAAGAAAGAAAGAAAGAGATGCCAGTACGTGGGAAGCTTCAAAGATAGCAAATTCTAAGCTTCCTGACTCTGAACTCATGAGTTGTCTTTAGATGTTTGTATTTCCAAACTCAGGATGTATTACCTTGTGGGCATTTTTGTATTGTGGTTTGCTTGTGTTAACATTAATTTAAAGTTGCACGTTTATTCTGCCATAATTCATTTTGTAACAATAATTTCCAATCGCTTATTCTTTTGAACTAGTAGCATTGACTCATTGTCTGAATTTCAAAATGATCTTCAGTGCACGGTATTAAACCTGCCTTCCTATTTCCCACATAATATTTCTGAAGCTACATTTAAACTGTCCACATTTAGGAGTTAGGTGCAGCCTCTGACTCCCAGCCATTTTTCTTCAGGGCTGCCAGGGAGTTGTATAAACAAAAGGGGAAGAAAGCAGACAATTTTTGATGGCATCCTAAAAATAAATTTTACAAATGATTTGACTTCTGCATTCTAGTGCCAGTCTGTTTTCCTTCCCTGTGTTTTGACATTTCTATGATTTACACCTTCTGATAATGTTGGTGTATTTCAACAGAGTTGCAGCACTGTTGCCAGCTATTAGAAAAGTGCAATTCTATGAGAATCAATGACACAGACACGCGATGGAGCAGAAATACGACTCCTTATTCTACAAAGACCATTTCACATTTGGTGGTTCATGCTGCTTTGATGTTACTCTTCCACCATTATCTGATATTTTGTAATGTGCTTGAGGAAACTAATGTCACACACCAAGGAAAATATGATTATTTTTAAGGGATGATATGGCTCATCAGTTATTGGTGTGCATGAAAAGAATTATTTTTCTCACAAAAGATACAATAATCTATTATGAAATAATTCAGAGAAGCACTCATGTATTTTTCATATGGATAATATTAAAATTCAAAACCTATTTGATTATATAAAAATGAATATTTTAGCTGTCTAAACTTACACTTTAAATTCCCAAATGAAATGCAAGACATCTTTTCGAAATATAAATCCTTTTTGAAAAAAAAGTAAGAAAACCTTCGATCATCAATTTATTTCTTTAAAATTAAAATATATGTGGAGTCAG
Organism: Hystrix cristata; assembly: GCA_004026905.1. Classification (NCBI taxonomy): domain Eukaryota; kingdom Metazoa; phylum Chordata; class Mammalia; order Rodentia; family Hystricidae; genus Hystrix; species Hystrix cristata. The sequence continues at coordinate 20,423 of PVJO010025256.1, read as the reverse complement.
ACTAACTAGATTTGTATACGGATTCTGGCACAATGATTTTGCATGTCAAAAGCAAATTGTTTAAATGAGGTACATATAAAAAATTGCGTGTTTTGATATCAGTATTGTAAATACAAACATAATCATTACTACTGTTAGTTTGTTCATTTATTACTTTTCAGTTGTCAAAATATTTTGTCATATTGGATAGCCTGAAAATTCTAAACAAGATAATTATATTAATGCTAATTGTGACAGTCTTTTAAAAGTAATCATCAGTTTAGGATTATACAGGTGACTAATAGAAGGATTAGCAGTGTGTCTTTAATATTTATAAGTAATGTAGGAATCCCTGTATAGCTACACACATATGCAGGAGAATGTATTAAGCATACCGAAGAGGGAGAAACAGAAATTTCCTGCGTTTTTAGGTACATGCTTATGCAAGAAAATAAATTCAAGTGAATTTAATGCTTGGCGATAAAGAAAGAGAGGAGAGGAAATGAAGATAAAATTGCATTGTATTAATCATTATCTTATACAGTTAACACAATGGATGTTTTCCTTTGATGATGATAAAATAAGTCAAGAGAGACACAGCAGGTTTTCATTTGTTCCGAGTGTACAAGAGATGAAATGCTCTTTTATGGTGATATGTGGTATTTTCGAAAGTGTTTTGCTAATTTAAATTAGCAAATTTTCTGCTATTTTCTGACAAATAAATGCTTACCACAAATTTTACATTTTAAAGTAATGCGACTACTTTTTGATTCTAGTTTCGATGCAGGGGTGAAAATTAGACGATTTTCTGCTGCAGGCGAGTGGAGCTCGTGGTGGAATGTGGACGTGTCCCCACACAGCGCTCCTTCTCCGGGTCACCCAGCGCCCGGTCTGCAGCCCTCTGTGAGCACACGATCTCAACACGGAGTGCAGTCGCGCTGGGTAGAGAAAAAGAAGTCCAATTTTAAAACATAAGAAAGGTTTTAAGGATAATGAGCCCAAATCAGCCTAAATTAAAATATTCACCGAAGAACATGACATGCCCCTAATTTACCTGCCTGAAAAAAACTCAATTCTCTTCAAAAGAAAGATAAAGTAATTCAGACAAAGAGTGTAAAACAATTTAAAATAAATACTTTCGCACACACGAAGAGGCGGGAACGTAGAAACCAGGATCAGTAGGGAAAAAACGTCGAGCGAAGCTGAGCCACAGACAGCCCAGATACCGGTTCGCAAGGCGAAACTTTCACGGGTTTACCAGTGTTGTGGATTGTGCTGGCACAAGCCTACACGCCCAGCACGCTGGGAAGCCAAAGCAGGAGGACTGCAACTTGGAGCCCAGTCTGGGAAACTGGGCCAGTTAGAGAAACCTGTCTCAAAAAGCAAAGACTAAAACCTGGTTGGGGTCATAGCTCAGTATGAAGGCCTTATGCTCAACCCTCAGTCCTGCAACAGCAACATCAAAAAGAAATGACCCGAAAAAGGGACAGACCTAGAATGCAAGACTATTAACCCAAGAAGTACGAATCACGTAGTTTGCAAAGGCACCGAAGTCCCTGGGAACAGTGTGGTCAGTGAAGCGAGCCGGGCAAAGAGAGACGGTACTGCAGGCTCTCACTCCCGGTGGGCATTAAGAACGTCGATCTCAGTACCGGGGATGGTGCTCCCTCGTGAAATATGTACTTGTCATGTACACAGCCGCGCACACACACAGCCACACACACACACACACACACACACACGCAGAACCGCACACGCATTGGCCTCATGAGGCTGAGAGCACAGAGATGTTTGCCAGGCACCGGGAAATATAAGGGAGAAAGCGAAGTAGTGGAAGGTTTTTGTAATGGGCACTAAGCAAACAAAATAACCCCTCTAATAGTTTTTCGGGTTAGAGAAAGCAAATAAACAATTTTCCTGATATATGCTAAATTTCAATAAGCAATCTTTTGAATATACCAACACTGTAAATTTGAGAATATCGTAGAGTGCAAATTGTAATAATAAGGAAATCATTTTTTTAAACATTCATTAAAGTGAACCACATAATATGCACTATTACTAGAACAGAGGACAGATATTTTATGATAAGAATGAAAACATGGGAAAAATATAAGCTGTAAGTTTATAACAGGCAGTGCTATAGCTTTAAAACAAGAAAGTTAAAGTAGTTTAAAGATCCAATAAACTTTATACAGAAATGCAGTCGTATTTAAAGAGTTTAAACACTTTTCTTGCTACTTGATAGCTTAGATAAAATAATAAAGCCTTCTAAGAATGCAGAAGCTTGAAATAGTTCTTTTAAATAAATTTAGCAAAATGGTAAACAGTGTAGAATAGACACAGAATCCATATTCTTTTCAAGTGCTCAAGGGACATTCAGTAAATTAGATTACATATTGCTTTATCAAACCAGAACAAATAGAGTAAAATGGCTGAAATCATACAAAGCATGTTATTTGACTATAAAATATTAAGTCATTAATAAAAAGTATACAAATGACAAAGACCCAAATATTTCAATATTAAGCAGCATACTTAGTAAATTGTGAAACATGCAAGTAATGATAATGGACCCTAGAAAATACTTTTTCTAGTCAATAATGAAGATATAATTAAAAAAATTAATAATATTTAAAGAGTAAAAAGAAATAAATTTTCAGCATAAAAGTGTAAACAAGAAAGGAAATTTAAACTAATAAATTCTACTTAGTTTAATGCTAATAAAATAAATAATATAACAATAATATACAAATACTAGAAAAAGTCAACTTTTATACACACACACACACACACACACACACGCACACACAACACACAGTGTGCTTGCCTAGCATGCCAGAAACCCTGAATTTCACCTCAGTACCAACAAAAAAGAGAAGATGAAGAGAAAAAATGGGAAGGAAGGGCAGGGAAGGGAAATGGAGGAGGGGAGGAGAGGGCAGGGAGAGAATAGAAGAGGAGAAAAAAAGGAGAGGAGAGGAGAGGAGAGAGGGATAGAGAAAAAGTAGCCTAAGATAAATGATAATTCTTAATAAGATTAAAAAAGTTAACTCACATATCAGTGGTTGCTACATTATTATCCTACATTATGACTTTAAATCACTGTTAAATTGCAAATTTCAGAATTAAAAAAATTAAACAATCTATTTACATTGAAATGATTTTTAAGAGATATATTGACCAACTTTATGCCAAACAGTTCATAATTCTCTGTATATTGACAATTTTTGCCATCAAAAGTGTGTAAATTAATATAGGATGAAAAAGTGTGAATAACTCTGTAACAATAAAATTCACAATTTAAACAGATACTATCTGTAAATAGATGGGAACCGGTGAATTTGACAATAAAGTTAGTGAATAAACAATGTCAAGTACATGTTCTTGGTTTAAAATAAAATTAATAAAAAAAAAAAAAAACAATGTCAAGTATAAATATTTTTTCAAAAAATTAAATATAAAATTATATTCAAGGAACTTCATAGAGTAATGTAAACCTTTATGTAAAATTTGAGAATAGTATAATGACAAAATATCATAGAACAACAAAACTCATATAGACAAACCATCTTTAATGAAATATTAGCAAATTGCATTTTACATGATGTAATAAATATTAATTCATCATTAATATGGCAAATTAATTCCAGGAATACCAAGGTGATTTCACATTCAGGAATTAATAGATACAATTCATCATATTAAGAAACATGAAAATATGTTAATTTGCCCATTATTTTAAATAGATATAGCAAAAGTAGTTGATGGTTTTCAACATTGATTCTTGGAAAACATTTTAGCAACATGAAAAAATAAAAATCTTTCAACCTGCATAATGATATTCAGAAAAATTTATAGATATCATCAAACTAAAAGTTGAAATGTTAAATATTTCACACTGAAATAAGAGGAAAAAGCAAGGTAGTCACTCTGAGTACTCCTCGTCGATATTCAATGAATAAACTATGTAGGATAATAATATTATAAATTGAAAAATATTGATTAAGATAATAGAAGTGAAATATCTCCATAGACACCCTGATGCCTTACTTAGAAAATTCAACCGAATAAAAAGAGCTAGTTCCCAAAATTAACATAAAAATGTAGTAATGTCATAGAAGATAAAACCGATTCAGAAAAATCAGTTGTATACATCCATGACAAGAAATATATTGAAAAATACAACCAGAGAAAATACAATTTAAAATGATATTGATAACTGTTTGGAATCAATTTCATGAAACGTGCAAATCCACTAGCTCAAAAATTAGAAAACCTTTTGAAGAAACTAAAAACCTACAAATGGAAACATATTAGGTCTTGCAAAGGCTATCTTTATTTAGATTTTTTCCTGGAAAACAAACTATAGTTTTTATGTAATCGCACTTAAAATACTGACAAATATCTTCTTTCCATGAATTGGCAAAAAGTTTGTAAAATTTATATGAAATGATAACAATTAGAATACTCAAGGAGATGCTGATGAAGTGCATCATAGAGTCCTGTGATATGCAGGTATTATAAGTAAAAATGGTAAAATACATCGTATTGGCATAATGATGGTCAAAAAGAAATGCAAGCATGGATATACGACCAATAAACTGTGTCAAAGGGACATTATAGAAGAAATATTTTTCTCAAAAAATGCTAGAATATCTGGATTTGTATGAGAACAAATAAACCTCGCATCTATCTTAAAATAATGAAAAAGTTACCTTCAAGATAGTAGAGAAAGCCAAGGTACATCATGTACAGGTACAAAATAACCATGCTGATTATGATCATTATGTATACAATGTACTAATATATGTTCTTGGTAATAATAAAAAAAAAATTTAAAAAATGTAAAAAAAAAGATGGTAGCGATAAATGTAAAGCTGAATCTATGAAGTTTGAGTAATAAAACGATATCTACAAAGACCTCGAGATAGAGAAGTATTTTTTAGGTCACAAAAATCAAGTAACATAAACAGAAAATTTAGGAAAGTTAGATGTCATCTTAATGAAAATAGATAAATATGTGAAGATATATTTTCAATATGTATATATATGTATACTTCTTTCCTTTTGTAATCTATACAAATTATGAAAATTAATGATCAAAAAACCAAATAGTTTGAAAAAAACAGAAAACACCCAAAATCATCTTCAAAAATAATGTGTTAGAATGCCTAATAAGCATAGTAACACTTCTCAAAGTCACTTTATCAAGATTTAACATAAATATTAATATTAGATGCTAAATCAGATTAAAATGAGATAACATTTTATACGCAGGAGAATGGTAAAAGTTTTAAAAATGACAAGAGTATGTGTTAGAACTCTGCTGTGAATATGAAATGCAATAACCTTCAACACTAATTTGCCAGTTTCTAATAAAAATATATTTGTATCTAATCTATGACAGAGTGATTCAATTTGTAGGTATATATTCCAACCAAAGAGCACATGAATGTAAGAAAAACAACTGGTTGAGAATTTTGCAGGAGATTTATGCACACTAGCCAAATACTAAGTGTACTTGGACAGGAGAACAGATAAACAAATATCCCCCAATTTAAAAGCTGCTGATGATTGCCAGGTGAATCAATGAAACGACGTAGATTACATGCCCAGTAAACAGATTTTCCAAATTAAAACACTGATACATGAAGCAACATGTGTTAATTTGCGTTGATAGAGAGAAGTTATACAGTGAAAACATTTTATGATTCCACTTAGATATGAATTTAAAAGCAAGTCTCTGTATGCTAAGAAGTACATTTGAATGTACGTATTTCCTTATAAGTCAAATTTTACAAAGAGTTATTAACATAAAATGTACAATGGAGAGTAGTGATCTGGGTGTACGTTCAAGTTTCTAACAGTATGTAGAGTTTAAGGTCTAGGGAGGCAGCGCATTACTATGATTAAGAAAATAATCTATGTTGTTCCGTGTCCTGGGTTTAAAGAAAGACTGGATGATTTAACATCTTTAATGTCATTTATCTTTGTAATAAAATATGAACAATAATCAAATATAATTTTCTACTGAAATTATTTAATATGTATTACGTCTGGCATAATGCAAATAATAACTCAGTACACTTTTAATTTTTAATAAGGCGACAGGAACGTATGTTCCTCTTGCTAATGAGTTTATGAGCTCACCAAATTTTTTGGAGCCATTTGTGAATCAAGATTTTTCTTAAATTCGATTTTAAACAGATATTATATGGATCATTACCTAAATGATGGAGGCTTCTGGCGACACAGTTTGCTTGTGGAATGTGTTCTGACAGAAAGTATATTAAAATATTTATTGCTGTATATTTGCATTATTATAAATATGAAGAAATATATGATTTTAAAGTCAACTTGTCAAAATATTCTTGTTGAAAATTAATAGAATTAATCGAAAGGATTTTTTTAAATAAAAATTGATGTCAGCTATTGAATGTTGCTTTCATATCACTATGTACATCTAAATATTTAAGGAAATCTGTAAGATAACCATTTAAAATATATCTAATAATTCAAAGGATTGGAACTCTCACTTCTGGACTGGATGAAAATACTGGGCCTGGTCTACAGAATTCCACATAGTATTAAACAGCACGCATATTTCAGAGAATACCCATTTTCACTTAAAAAAAGAAAGAAAAGAAAAGAAAAGAAAAGAAAGCCACTTTCAAAACAAACAGCCTTCCTCCAGCACACCCAGGGCCGGAAAATCCTTGAGTTCCTCTCAGCATGGAAAACTGAACCTCATTAATATGCACAATTAACAAATGTTATTTGCAGTTTTTAAAACAATGAGGAGAGCTTTCCTGTAGAATGCAGAGAGAGAGAGAAAGAGAGTTGCTAATATTCCTCAGTTCAACATGGCAGAAATGTTGTCATTATTTTTTTCATTATTTAGGGGTGATGTAATTAGGCATAAAGAAAAAGCTCTAAAGTATGAGAGGATATGTCATTAGAATTAGAAAATGTGATTATAAAACTACTGTTTGCAAAAAATAAATCAATCACATAGCATAAAAGCGCCAAGGAGTTAATCTAATGAAAGGTGAAAAAATTACCAATGAAAAGATTTCCTAACAAGACAGAAATATCAAAACTAAATAAAAACTGCCAGCCAAAAATATGCCCATGACACGTCTAGAAGTGTGTGTATGTTATTGTACTAGATATTGAACTTTAGTATGAAAAAATATATTAATCAAATAGAAAACAGAATCCAGTAACAATTCTTTACACATACACAAGCTGTGACAAAAAGTATCACAGCAGGATCTAGGTCAACTTTACATTCGGATAATAATATAAATGTGGCTTCCTCTGCACACCATGTATACAAAACAATCAGTTCCAGAGGGACCTATATCTCAATGTGAAAGGCAGGACAATGTATTATCTAGAGAAATAGCACAGGACCACTTTCAGGTATTGAATGAAGGAAACACTTACTGAGAACAGCACAAACACATTTGCTAGAAAAGAAAGAGTGATGACTGTGCTTCAGATTCTATCAGAAAACACTGTTGAGATGTAAAAATACATAAGCTATAATGCAAAAATAAAAATATTTTCAGCCTTACTGAAAAAAGTGCTTATTTAAAAGCAGACTTGGTATGCATTAGAAACCTCAGGCATTTGAGTAGAAACTATAAAAGAGATTGTGTAATGTCTAAATACATATGACACATCTAGATAGCACTAGTTTTTAGTAAAATGCAAACTAAAGCTAAAATCATTGTCGCTGAAGATATCATGTTCTCACCAACATTTGGACCAAGCAAAATTTCCCAGGTGTTCCTGAGAGTATAATTTATTTTTAATGGGAATATAAATTCATCTCCCTAATTGGAAAAACTGCTTAGTATTATCTTCTATCTATCATGAGCATATTTCAGAATCCAAAATTTGAATACCTGGGTTATACAAAGAGTAAAATGAGTGAGCTCTATCTCTCTATCTATATCTATATACTTATATTGATATAGATATATGCCTATAGAGGCATGATTCATAATGACTTTAAATTGGAAGAAATCCACAGGTCCATTAGCATTATGTTCCTGTTGGGCAATAAAAATGTACAAATTATAGCTATAGAAAAATAGTTCAATCTCAAAAACCTAAAACTTCCTGAAGATTAATGTTTTGAAAATGATACAAAATGACTATTTTTCCAATTTAATAAACCTCAAAACATGGAGAAAATGTATGTTATTAAAGTTCTAGACCGGGAGTTACCTTTGGGAAGGGGGAATTGGTTTGATTGAGAGATGCACTAACTCAGGTAGAGATTGTTTCATTTTCTCACCTGATTAACAGTTTCACGATGCTGTTTACTTTGTGAAAAATCATTGACTCTCGTAGTTTAAATTAGCCCAGTTTCTCACTGTGTCTGACAAGTCTATAAAGAAAGAAGAATCAAAGAAATCACCTTCATAAAACTTCTTGGAGGTTTATATTGTTTTTTGATAAATCTTCATTCTTACAGAAATATTTAGATTCTAATATATATTGAGCAACTACTACTGGTGTAAGAGAAAGGAAACTTCATCAGTATGTACAACAAATAAATATCAATTAATTTAAAAAAATTAAGACTAGTTTTCCTCCAAGAAAGCAGAGAGAAAGAGAGAGAGAGAGAGAGAGAGAGAGAGAGAGAGAGAGAGAGAGAGGTGGAGAGAGGATTTTTCACATTCATGTTGAACAATGGCTAACATTGCAAAATCTTTCATTATTTAGTCAGAGAGAGATATGCCAGCTATACTTCATGAGTATCTCAACAGCAGCATTGCATAGAGCTGTGGCAGTGTAGAATGATACTAAAAAGCAAACTGACTTTTAGCCCTGTATTAGGTACCTTTCTAGACCCAATAGTTTGCAAGAGAACAGATTTAATACAGGACATTTACAAGTTATAACATTCACCCACAAGCCAAATATAGGAAGAGTGTGGAATGTCTATCTAGGCACTGGAGACTCAAAAAGATTCATTCAAGGACTGGGATCCCGTGGCAATGTCCCAGATATGTCTGTGTCTACATTAAATGGCTGAAGAAATCTACACTGGAACCAAGATAAAATGCTCTCAGTAGAGATGAAGACCAGAGCTCCCCGGAAGCCAACAGCAGCCATCCCCGATGACAGCGAGGCCCCGAGCTCCCTCTGAAACAAGAACAGGTGAGTTCCCTTCGGGAGAACCAGCCGCAGCAGAGCTTCTCCTGGGAAACAGCCGGCCACTATCTTCTGCTCCCTTTTCCTTTATGTCGTGTCAGCAACAATCCTCAGGCGGATCTTCTACCCAGAACCGCAGCAACTCAGCCCAGCGGGTGTTCCTGCTTAAATTGACCATATTAGTCCACCACAAACCCATTTCATTTCTGTTTTAAAATTCTCTGCCAATAATTTCCTCACCTCCAATCCACATTTATCACTAAGCAACCACATGCACACTACACGCACATGTGTGTTTCTGGCATTTATCAATATATTTGGATCACAAAAACCCCAACTATAATACTAGGAAACATGTAACAGGCCAGAGTTGCACAGCATAACCAGGATCTGAATGGCGCCATTAGATTTCACCCTGTCATTTCTTGTTTCACCTTTTACTATCTAGAACTATTTGGATTATTGGTTTTCATTTTGATCCAAAATTTCAAAGACATTCTAATTCTCCTCTTTAGTTCAATTTACAAGTATTTTATAGACATTTATTCTTTGCCCGGGTTTGTCTTGGTATTGTAAATGGAAATCTAAAGTATATGTTATACCTTTGAAAACAAGTTTATAGTCTAGTAACATAGTAAAAAAAGAGAGAAAACATAAGAGGTAATTTTAAAATCAGTTGAATATGCTTCCTCACTGAGTTCATCCTCACACATTTTGCTTTCCACTCATTTTCCTTCACCATTCCAAAAAGAGCCATGATTAACTTAAATGTGAATTATTCTCTTTAAAATACACTACTCATTTTGTCTATTTTTCTTGTTCAAGGACTTTCGGGATAACCCCCCCCCCCTTTTTTTTTAAATGAAAGATAAACACCTTTGGTTGGCATGAAAGTCCGTAAGATTATTTTTCCAGAAAATCATTAAAGACCTGTAAAATGCATACTGAATCAGAAGTTAACACTTTCATGGTACAGCATACTTCTTCTGTTAAAATGTAACTCTTGGATGTCAGGGAATGAACCACAATTCATTAATACAGTTTATAAATATTTTTCATGTACATAGATCATATTAGGTGCCTTATGATTTCACCATATAATGGAGTGTATCTTTGCAAAGAGTTCCTCATGGAAAAAAAATAGGACAGAAGTTAAAAAAAACAAAATAGAATCTAGCAATCTTGAAAAATGTGCAGTAATTTTTACATCAAATTTCTAAATTTCTCATGGTGGTAGGTACAAATATACTTTTAAATAAATTAGATCCAATGGCATCTATGAGAAGTCCAACACCGACATAATATCACAAGACACATTTCAAAATAAATATTCTTCATGGGCAATAGAGATTTACTTTTTCTCCCTTTTTGTGGAAAACTGGATGTCTATCAGTGCCGTGAAACAGAGAGCTGTTTTGACAAGGGATAGTTATTTAGAAAAGTAGCAAAATTAGTGCTACCCTTTGCCAAATCAATCTTAACCGTGTATCTATTATGATTATTAGAAAAACAAAGTTGTAAAATAGAATGAATTAACAGAACCAATATATTCATTCAGGCCAATCATTCCTTCGGAAGTACAACCAAGTAACAAAAGTGATAGCTCAGAAAGCAAATTGGGGGCCTGAAGAATGCCGACCAAGTGAAAAATAGAAGGTTGGTCTCTCAGCACTTACTCGTTTTCCTGATCCCAAACCTATTATTTTTCCATTTGAAGTTTAGCCTAGCACGGTATCTGAAAGCAATGCATGCAACAGTTTAGTCATTTAAAATATAAATCTCAAAATAATTCTTCAGTACAATCATTAATCATAGTTATACATTGATAATTGATTCATATTTCATATTATTTTCTTAAATTTAAACAGCATCATTCATAACTTCAATAAATATTGTTTTCTAGACGTGACCAAACTTTTAGCAGCTTTTTACTAGGCTCATTAGTCATATATATCATTTTGTGGTCTTTAAATATTTAACATTAAATAAAAAATTCAAGCTTTTATTTCCATACGTTCCCACAATGGATAGTGTTAAAATGTGTGCTTTTCATTTCACCTTACTGAATTATTTCACTTGATGTTACTGAATTATTTTGAAGATTCAGAAACTTCTAATACTTTAAGTAAAATAAGAAATTTAATTTTGTCAACATACTGTGTTGTCTGTGCGTGTATTTACAAAATTCAAATGTTAAATGGCATTTTTCCCTAATAATACCCTTGTTTGTTTAACTGAAGAGAGAAAAGCTTCAAATTAATGTAAAGTCGCATTTTATCACTATACTCTGTCTAATCTTTGTTTACTCTCAGGACTGAATGAAGGACACATTTCAAGTCTACATGCGGGCAGATATTGTATTCTAGACTTTATAGTTGACAGATACTTTTATGTATTTGAGTGGGTGTTAAAATTATATTTAAATGAATATTTAAAATAAAGTATTCATAACTTAGTCATCTTTATATATGTCTATACCTATTATGTTTTTATTACAATTATTAAAAGTTTTATAATATCAAGCTAAATTTTTGTAAATATCAGTATCATTCTTGGTAATGCTTAGTTGAATTTCTATTCGTAAACAGCCCCAGTTATAACTATATATTTATAAAGTCAACTGTAATATACATATACTATATATAGAACACACACACACACACACACTTTTCTGATCTACTTTTGTCTATTGAGTCATACTAATTTAAAAACATTTCAAAATTTATCCCAAAGGAATTTTTTTTTCAGTACTTGGATTGCACCACATAGCAAAAACTTTTAACATCTGATTGCTTGTTTATTGCATTGAATTAATCTTGTCGCCATACATTAGTTTTTCAAATGCAGTCATTTCCTTGCCAGTCTAGTGTGCATTAGTGAGTCCGTGCTGTCTAGCTGCCCGCGATGGAGTTAAGGAAGTAGTAAAAGCCTGGTGCACACTGCCTCGTCTCTCCCTACTTGCAGGGTCATATATGGAATCCTTTTTCAAACCAAAATCTCGATGTGGCCTCAGCCCTTCTCCTAGCCACATGTCCTGCCTCCACTAATTGTGCAAAACTCAGAGCTCCTGTGTCTACATGTGCCCTTAGCGCGATCCTGATGCTGGGACCCCGGGGGACAACAGGGTCTTCTGGGAATGCACAGGGCCCCCAACCAGGATGAGATGGGGCTGTCACACTCCGCAAGGAGCCAGGCCGGACGATCCTTTTCCCCTCTAAGTTACCTGATCTGCCCCGTGTTTAGCAATCATGCTTTTGTGGCTTCGTTATTTTTGATTTTTGGTTTTTGTTTCTCTGCTACTGTAATGGAACCCAGGGCCTGGCACGTGACAGGCAAGTGTTCTATGTACTGAGCCTGCTGTCAGAGCCTTCTAGTTCCACAAGTGCATTGCACTGAATTTGGTGGCCAGCTTAAAACAAAGCAGCTCAATCCCCACAGCTGATGTTCACGCTTTCTCATTCCCTGGCACAAGGTGCTTACTTGACGTACTCTCATGCTCAGCGTGGGCCTGGCCCCACTTCCTGTGTGGAGGAAGGAGGACATGACCAAACTCATGCACCCCTTTCCTGCATTTAACTTGCCTCCAACAATCACCAAAATCAAAAGACATTTTTACTAGGGTGAACAGAGAGGAACAAAAAGCTTCATGTCCAGTATTTCAGGAAGGCAGAATCATTTGATTCATATGACAAAGAACTGGGGTCTCTCTTGGACAAAATATAAGGTCCCACTTTACTGTTACTATTGAAATAAAAATAACTGTACGAGTTCAAATTTAAAAGAGAATTGCATTATACTTGTATCATGAGAAAAATGTAAATGTGCATTTACTACCATTACCTGGTATGAACTACAACACATTTATAGAATCTTCTTGTTTACGTAATTTTTTAACATCCACCTCTGTAATTTGTGATGACCCTATGGGGATTTCAGAGTTATATTGAACATAATTACTTTGGCGTCTTCAAAGCAGAATGCTGATTCTAGGATAGTTTTGAAATAGCAAAGGATATGCAGAGCTTCTGGATTGAGCAAAATCAGCGCTCTCTATGTAGCACTTAGAGTCACTTTAAAGGAGACAGTTCACTGGAGAATGTGGCAGATCTCACGGCAACATTACAGCTTAGAAAGGAAACTTGTGAAGTTCCTTCTCTCTTAATGAAAGACATGCTGGTAATTTATGAAAATATACACCAAGACATTTTCTTCTCAAAAGTTCCCCTAAAACTTTTAAAGACACTAGTAATTGTACATTTTCAGATCTAATAAAAAGAGGCGTAGGCGAGTGTAACCATTTTAAGATAGGTCTAGATGTTACACGAGGGACTTGCTGTGGGAAGCATCCTTGACCCAGACTGAGAACAGACTGACAAAGCTGCAGTGAAGCAGTGTCTGAAGGATGGTTTGTCCCTCAAGGAGGTGAAGGAGGGAAAAGATCATCTGATGCAAACAGGTGTTCAGACATTCAGCACTCAGAGCAAGTAAAGTCCCCACAGACCCAAGTCAGGTGTATGTTAGAATTCCAACTTATCATTCGCTCAAAGGTTTGTTAGTGTCTTCATCAGTAATTTATCTTGAAATTGGGATTTACAACCATGCTCATACAGTTTTATATACTTAGTGTTTAGTATGTATATATTTACCTTAACTGAGGCTTAGCTCTACATATACACTGTTTTTTTATAAAATCCTGTGGAGAAATTGCCTGTTCTCAAGACTTCCCTATAAGATGAGGACATCTGGGGTCACTGAGCTACTGAGACGATAACATTTCTCTAACTGGACTGTACCTTGAAAAGGGTTCTAGTTTCATTTTTTGTTTCCTCTTTCTTCTCAACATTTTCTGAAATTTAATATGCACTTCACTTCATACGCGGTAACTGGTACACTGTCACCTGCCCCGACTTCCCAACTCTTTGTGGTAATTTATAATCGACAAAGTGTAATGAGGAAATAAAGAGATCATTAGATATTCATGATTACTTACTTCTTTAAGGCTATTTTAATTTCAATGAATAAATTTCAGATCAAAATGTTCGTATATGGAAAATGAGATTATTTATTTAAAATTAGGTCAGTATTTTATGGTCTTAGTTATGCATTCAATATTTATAAACAACAACAACTTGATTTGATTTATTTTTCTATTAAGTTTACCAGTATTTACACAAGCAATCTATTTTCTACCATGTTAGTCTGACTGTCTCTTTGTTACAGTTGGTGTAAGTACAAGGGAACATTATAGATCACAAGCCAAAATAGGCATATGTGAGAAAGGAGTAGTGACATTAGGAAAGAAGTAAGTAAGGAGTCAAAGTGTGAAATATATCAACCTGTTAAAGAGAAGGCAGAGAGGTCATGCCGTGTGTAAGCTGCTAAATATGCATGTCTTTGCAAGTGAAATACTGTTTTGGTCAAAATTTTAAGGTTTTGAAAAGTTCTTAAATGTAATACTGAATGATACTTACTTCTTTTTTGCTAACCAATCTCGTGTTTTGCTCTGTTTGAGTTGTCGGGTGTGCAGTTCAGGGAGGGCGAAAACCTATCTTGACTCCACAGCTTTCGAATTATTGACCTTGTCAGATACAAGAAGGATGGCATAAAGGGACACACATTTTTCAGGACTATAAGCTGATTATATTCAGTCAAGTCGACATTTAAGTATCATTGGTAATCACATTTAGACTTGAGTCTCAGGCTACTCCTGGTAAAGCTTTCCTAAACCTTGTAGACTTTGAACTTAAGAAGGAGCTATCCGATCCTTGGGGAAAAAAATGCTTGCCTGCTATGAAAACGGGCTACTGAAGGAGCAGCTCGCAATGCACACACGGCAGGAAGCATCTGAATTTTTACCCTGGTGAAGAGCGACTTTAATTTGCCACGAGAGACGAGACGGAAGACTGGGCCTATGACACTTTCTCCACTGAGATTTTTTTTAAAATCCTTTAAAAAACACAGATGGCTTTTGACTTTCCCCCTTTTCATAATTTGTATAAAATGGATTTCCTTCTTATCCATGGATTAGATTGAAAACTCGTAACTTCCAGGAGAAAAGTCACATGCCGCTAAAATTACCCTTGATGCATCAATCTTACAAATTGCTGTATTATTTCCAAAGCTTGTGACCACGGATTCTGAAAGGATTATACATTTTCTGTACGGCTTTTCCCTCTGATGTAATAAAAGTCAAGCTTTTATTTGTGTCAGAAAGAGTTCTGTCTCTTTATTTATCTCTTTGGTTCTCCTTCCAATTTCATCATCTCCCTTACCTCTACCTTTGTTTTAACTTTTCTGCCTTGGCTATATTACAATAAATAAGCAAGTCAAGTATTTATGTATATATAACATGGTAAGTATATATTTGATATGAAGCCATTGTACAGAAAATAGGCAAGAAATGATATGTCATGAGCTATTATTCAAATCAAACCCTTGAATAAAATTACAATTCATCTGTGAAAAAAAAAGATACATTCAATTAGTGTTATTATTTTTGCCCCAAATATTGCTAAGAAATGACTGAACAACATAAGAAACAATGGGACACCCTGAGCTCTACCAATCTATTCTTCTATCTCAATTGAGCTTTCTCATTTCTTATTTAACACTCTATTTGCAATTAATTTACTTTTTCATTTCTGTGAACATTTGCCAATGTACTGTTCATGTGTAAATACCATGGTTCTAGTTCCCCTTGTGATGGAAGACTGAGGTTTTGGACTAGTTCTTATATCATTTCCCCCTTTTGTGAAAATAGGCTTTTGCAAATGGAAAGAGGGCCAAGAGTTGGAACAAGAGGGAAAGAAGCAGAAGGGCAGGTGATAAAAAGAGAGAGAGAAAAGAATTAAGATGTGTATGTAAATGTACCAATTCCACACCATAATTGTAATAATTATATACTGCAAACATGAACAAATAAAAAAAAACAAATAAAAGCCACAGAATAAGGTCCAGAAATCTATAAATTTAAGGTATAATGAATTAATAATATTGTCAATTCGCATTATTACCTCTAAAGAAAAGAAATCACAAAAAAAATTGATTCAAGCCTTGGTACATAAAATTTTAATACATGAAGGTGGATACCTAGTAACATAAACCTTACCAGAAAAAAGGGATACTACAAAATTTCACCCAAGCTCCACAGTAATTGATATTGATACTTTGCCTATACGACTTCAAGTTAGTCAAAATACAAAGAAAATATTCCCCAATTCTCACTCTTCAGGGATTTTTGTTTTTGTTTTTGTTTTGTTTTGTTTGGTTTCACTGATATTTAGTTGCTTCCATAATGTGGAAATCAGCTGTGAATGAGGACAAATAAAATGTCTGGGAGATATATTTGTATTTCTGCTCCAAATGTTTGCTCAAGAAATGTTGGTAAAAAATAATCCTTCTGACGGGATCCGGTTGATGTCTTTTACATATGAAAACGATTTTCCAAGGTTTAAAAAAGCTAGCTATAAAACAAAACAAAGCACAGAAACAAAATTCTTGGAAAGCCTATGTTATCTAAAAAAACTACTGCTGATTAAAATGTGTGGAAAAAAAAGAAATAAGAAATCACGAAATCAGGTATATGCAGCTCGTGGTAACTCTTTCACTTCTCTGTTCACTCCTTTCCGTAGATATTTTCAAGTTCATGTTCTGGATAGAAAATGTTCCACTTTTCAATGTTTTCTGGCCACATTCATTCACATTCAGTGTTTGAATAAAATTAGTTGATGTATTTGTTTCAGCATATTAGGCAAGTTGAGTAGCTGGCAAAATTATAAATCTAACATACATCTTTGTTGACATTGTTCAGTCGTTCAGTATTATTGATATTTTCAGTAAATATGGTACTTTTTAGCCTAACTTTCAAAAACTTATTTTTATTTATTCACTGGAATAAGAAATGAGCAATTTATCTGTTGGAAGAGATAACTACAGTTAGCATCGACTAACTAAAAAATTGAAAGTTTCTATGACCTCAACAATGGGATGTTTCATTATATGCTTAATTTTGTCCCATTTATCAAACAAAAATGGGTGAAGGGATTGCACAAGCTTTCCATTTCTTTTGGTTATTGTTCAGATATTCTCTGCTGTTGCCCCAGGAGCTACTACCATGTCTAGTGAAAGAAGTGAAATGGAATTGTGGAGCGTACTTCTTGTATCATCTGCTAGGAACAGCTTCATATTTTGTATAAATATAAGCTTCAAACTTTTGAATTCAGCGAACCTAACCAATTAAGTGAAATATCTTATTAACTTTACTATCTAAAGTACCTTATGTATAAAATTGGTGTACAAAAATGAGGAGAAAGAAAGACATGTGTGACATGGAGAAAAGCAAATTGTTTCTTTAAACAAACAAAAATGTAGTTAATGTTTAAGGAATATTTTCTCATATCTGCAAAACATCCCATTAACCACTCTCAGGGATTTAAATTATCCATTGGAATAGTTATGAGACATTTATATTTATAGTTAACTCTTTTAACAATGTCTAAATCATTTAAAATACTTTATCAATGAGAAAAGTATATTTTGGGGCCATAATTATTACATCATTTCTTTGAAATAAATCTGCACAAATATTCTAATAAAAAAGTAAGTCTGATTATTGATTCCACAAATATTAATGAAAATTTGAGGAAATTCAAAGTTTTATTTGATTATGTAAATATATAATAAAAATAAATCCTATTAGCAAGGCTTCATTTTCTCTAGATCTTAAGATTCAATTTTTTTAGTTAAATAAACTTTATTATGATTCAGTCTTTAATCTGTCATGAGATTAATTTATATAACTTTATTAACTATTCAGATAAAGTGGTAGAGATTATTTACCTTTCACCATGAATTCCAAATTCTATTTCTAATCAATTTGAAGAAATTAAACTACACACCATATCATTAATTTTAATCATGAAGTACACACATATACATATGTATAACAGCATTGTACATTTGCTTCAATACTTGGTGTTCACACTAAAATGATATTTAAACTGTCATGTGTATGTTCTCACTTTATTTGCATATGCTTGTGTCTCTCAGATGGGGAGATTTATAGTGTTAAATGCTTTAAATCATAGAGATGTACCTATTTATTGTCCCTTGCTCTACATTCTCCTATATTTTCCACTTTGAGATTTTCTCCTGAAGATGTGTTTGTGTTGGCCTACCTGCCCATGAACAAAGCTGTAGCTAGGCAGGAGATCGATACAGGTGTGTAGGCATGAAGGGAAAGAAAACAACTGATTCCATGGAGTTTTAAACCAAATAAATATGGAAGTTCTATACCTAGAGAAAAAGAGAAAATGCAAATCCATGATATGCTGACCAATTTATCTGTACTTTAAAAAGTTAGATTGCCTATGTCTCTATAACTCAATAAATGTGTGTGTGTTTGTGTGTGTGTGTGTGTGTGTGTGTGTGTGTGTGTGTGACTGGTGTGTTCTGAAATCTTTACTATTCATGACTCGAGAGTATGAACATAAAATATTTTTGTTGTTTTCTAGACTATCACTGAACAAGTAGAAATTCAAAGTTGTATTGACAAAGTTAATCTGCTTTGTGGCTTATGTAGTGTTGTATTATCCGGTCAGATATGTAGTTATCACATCATTAAATAAAAGGTATTTAAAGCCAGGATGACATCTAATAGAATTACAGATGTTGAAAATAACCAGCACAGCACCTGTATCATAGTCTACATTCAGTAACTCTTTTATTCCTTATGTTTTAATAGAGCAATACAAGAAATATGAAAACAAGGGAAAAGAAAAGATGTAAGGACAAAAGTTACACAAAAATTTCAAAAATTGTGGCGATACAATTAAACCTAGAAGTTTAGATCGCTACACATGAAAACACACTCCAACATTAATACACTAAGGAATGTGCAAGTTTCTACATCAAATGAATGACAAAAAGAATAGACATATTAGATACCAGTTCTGAAAATCTGAAGTAGTCCAGTCATTTACGGCAAGCATTAAATTTCCCTAATTTCAAAACACAAAAGGTCTTTGAACTAATTTTTCCACAGGAATTAATCAATATTTTCTTATTTTAGACGTGATGGGAAACTAGAGACAAGTAAGGAAATGAGCAGAAAAGATTTTTAAAAAGTCTTGCAGTTGGATTCATCATGATCACAGTATGACTTAGTCTTGCAGCCATATTTGCTGGGTACTGGACATCCATCCTTTTACCACTCCTAAAACTGAGGATCGAGATGCCTGCTGACAGCTACCATGGTCCCTGGAAGTAGGAGCCTTCTTTCCTCTCAGCTGCTCTAGAACGTTGCTCTCTCTCTGCTTCACTGCCTCAGTGCCCCACACTCAACCCCAGTGAAGTAAGTCAGATTGTCCAAGCGCAGATCCGTAGAACCACGTGCTGCCTGTAAGCAGGAATCCAAGTGACTACTAGAGTTGAATGTGTGGTTTCTAAATTGATGGATATGATTTTCTGGTCATAGACAATTGGAGCTCCCCTGCCCCTAATATAGAATAAAATAATATCGTAGCTATATTGTTTTGAATATCTTTTTATTTGAGACAGAGTCTCCCTATGGAGTTCAGGCTGGCCTTGAACTCACTATGCAGGCCAGCCTCAAACTTGTATACATCTTCATGCCTCATCCTCCTGAGCACTGGGATTTTGCACCACCTCCACAGCTTGTTATTACTTTTAAACATATGAAATAAAACTGTGGAAGTTCTAGTTTTGAAAATTTCTATAGTTAATCATTATTTTTTCAGATGATCATAAACTCCAAAACATTTCATCAAACAGAAATTTCCTACAGATGTTAAAGAATATTTGCCAGTAAAATAAAAAAAAAATTACCATCTACCTGAAAAGCATTTTTGTGCTTTTCACAAAAATATATTTAAATATATTAACTGTCTGTATGTATTAAAAACTTTCCATATATATATTAAATTATTGCATAGACTGAGAATGATATTCATTAATAAAAAAGGTGAAGTTCCAAAATTATTTTGATTGTCTTAGTCCCCGAATCCCTTCACCAAGAAAGAAATTAAAGCATGTGAACTTTTTAAAATTTATGTCCATGCGATTGTCAGGTTACTGTCTTCTTAGTACACATGTGATGATAAAATATTTACACTCTTTAAATTTTAGTTTCCTATTCTTTGAAAGTGGCATGTCATTTATATTCATCTCTATAAAATTCTGAAAATTTAGTACAATCAGTATAAATTATCACCTGTGAGTAGTTTCTGATTCATAATAACATTTTTTGTTAT
>PVJO010025255.1:0-23056 GCA_004026905.1 Hystrix cristata | reverse complement strand
TTTCAGTGTACTTTGTTATACTTTTCTTGAATCTTGTACTTGAGGTATATTGATCTTCTTGGATCTGTTGGTTTATAGTTTTCACCAAAATTGGAAAATTTTGGACCAAGATTCTTCACATGTTTTTCTGTCCTACCTTCTCTCTCTGTCCTGTCATTGATGTATATGTGTGCTTGAAAGCATCCCACAACTCTCTGACATTCTGTTAATTTGTTTTCAATTTTTTTTTCTGTGTTTATTTTTGGATGCTTTCATTTATGTTAGATTTCAAGCCACTGGTCTTTTCTTATTTAGTGCCTTAATTTGCTGTTAGTCCCATTACATTTATTTCTCATCTCAGACATCTCTAGAATCTCAAGCCGAGTCTTCTTTATCTTCTGTGTTTCTGATTTAATGTGTTCAAATCATCCTCTGACTTCTTAAACATATTTATAACTATATGAAATACTTTTGAGAACAACTTCATTGTTCTTGTGTAATTATGCCATATCATCATTATATTGTCATTTCTAGATGTTTCCATTGATTCATTTTTACTTATATTATGAATTATTTCCACTTATTTGCATAAATAGTAATTTGTGGTGTAATTCAGTAATTGGTGTACAGTACAATAATGGTGTACAGTAATTCAGACATGGTGGATTTTAACTTGTGAGTCATTGGATGTTTTTGTATTCCTGTATATTCAGTTACTTGCAAATAAGTTGAACCTTTTAGAGCTTGCTTTTCTGCTTTGTTAGGCAGGATCAGATTAGACATTAGGACAGATTTTATCCCATACTCAAGGAAATACTCTTGTGATTGCCTGATGGCTGGTGAATTATGAGGTTTACCCTGTTGGCTGATGGGGATACAAACTTTTCCTGGACTTATGTGATTTTCTTTTTTTTATTACATTTTATTTTAATGATACATTTTAGATGTACACAGTGATACCATTCATCATAGGGGATTTGTACCTGTACATGATATATCTTGTTGCTTTTTTTTTCCTGTTCCCCTCACCTCCATTCGCCCCCCTCCTCCCTCCTTATTTACAAAAGCTTTGCTGGGGATTTAACTCCGTGGCTAGAGTGCTTGCCTTGCAAGCAGAAGGCCCTGAGTTTGATCCCCGCACCAAAAACAAACAAACAAACAAACAAAAGCTTGTTTCCATTTTTTCCTTCTATTCCTTATTTCTGTTGTCCCTCTGTTCCTTTCCCCCTGCCTCTCCCTTGTTCCCTTCCCCATTTGAACACTTTCTTTCCTTTCCCAATAAAATACATTTTAGTCTTTAATACACTTTCAGTTTATCACACCAGAAAAACAATGCAGTATTTAAACATGTGTGTCTGATTTATTTCACTTAAGAGTATGGGCTCAAGATGCATCCATTTACCTAGGAATATCTCAAGCTTATTGTTCTTTATGGCAGAGTAGTACTCCATTGTATTAAAAAAAAACACATTTTCTTTTTTTTATAGATTTTTATTAAAATTTATCAAAAATTACACAAACTTACAGGCAATTACACAAGTTTATAGACCACAGTACATTGTGCCTTTTGCTTAATGACAGTGAGCAATGTAAACAACCACCTACATACAACAATAAGTCACAACTATATAAAATTACTATAGTACCCAGTGTACGTGTCAATGATTTAAGTTTGGGTTATTAGGTTCTTATTTTTAAGATATCATTATTCCTCTGGATTCCCATTCCCTTCCCCTTTGCCCTCTTCTTGTTCCCTTGAATCCTTTGTTTGTTAGCTTATATCTAACACTTTGCCTTTTTGTGTCCATTGTTTACCCTTTTCTTTTGTTTGTATTTTGCCTCACTCAAATGAGGGATACCATGTGGTATTCCAGCTTGCAAGACTGGTTTGTTTCACTCAACATTATATTTTCCAGGTCCATCCATTTTCCTATAAAGGATTCTAGTTTGTCATTCCTTATAGCTGAATAGTATTCCATTATGTATAGATACCACATTTTGTTTATCCAGCTATCTATTGATGGATATACAAGTTGCTTCCAGAATTTAGCTATTACAAATTTAAAACACATTTTCTTTATCCATTCCTTGATTGATGGGCATTTGGGCTGTTTCCAGGATTTAGCTATTACAAACTGTGCTGCTATAAACATGGGTGTGCGTGTATTGCTGCGGTATGATGCTTTTAATTCTTTTGAGAAGATACCAAGAAGAGGAATAGCTGAGTCAAAGGGAACCCTCTAGTCCTAGTCCCTGAGGAATCTCCACACTGATTTTCATAGCGATTGCACTAGTCTACACCCCCACCAACAGTGGAGAAGGGTTCCTTTTTCTCCACAGCCCCTCCAGCATGTGTTATTGGCTGATTTATTGATAACGGCCATTCTTTCTGGAGTGAGATGGAATCTCAGGGTGTTTTAATTTGCATCTCTCAAATGACCGATGATGTTGAACATTTTTTCATATGTTTGTTTGCTGTTTCTACTTCTTCATCTGAGAAGTGTCTATTCGTTTCAGCTGCCCACTTTTGGATTGGGTCTTAAATTTGGGGGGGTCTGAATTTTTTGCGTTCTTTATATATTCGAGATGTTAGTCCTTTGTCAGAGGTATAGCTGGCAAAATATTTTTCCCACTCTGTTAGTTGTCTCTTCATTCTCTTGGTGGTTTCTTTCGCTGTGCAAAAGCTTTATAATAAGATTAGATCCCAGTTGTTGATTCTTTATGTTATTTCCTGAGCAACTGGGGATTTGTTCATAAAGTCTTTGCCTACACCTATGTCTTCAAGAGTTCTACCTATTCTATCTTCCAGTGGATTTAGTGTTTCTGGTTTAATATTTAGATCTTTGATCCACTCGAATTGTAGCTTAGTGCATGGGGAAAGATAAGAATCTAGTTTTAATCTTTGGCATGTGGAAAGCCAGTTTTTCCAGCATCATTTATTAAAGAGGCTATCTTTCTTCCGGTGAGGTTGTTTGACCCCTCTGTCAAAGATAAGGTGACTGAGAGTGTTTGGACATGTTTCTCCATCTTCTAATCTGTTCCATTGGTCCTGGGGTCTGTGTTTTTTTTTGTTGTTGTTGTTTTTTTTTTGTGGCCAGTACCATGCTGTTTTTATTACAGTAGCTTTGTAATACAATTTCAGGTCAGGAATTGTGATGGCCCCTGCTTTGCTTTTGTTGCCCAGAATTGTTTTTGCTATTCTAGGTTTCTTTTGGTTCCAAATGAATTTTAGGATTGTTTTCTATAATTCTGTGAGGTATGCTATTGGTATTTTAATTGGGATTGCATTAAATCTGTATAACAGTTTTGGGAGTATGGTCATTTTCACTATATTTGTTCTTCCTACCCGAGAACAGGGGATATCTTTCCATTTTCTGATAACTTCTTCAGTCTCCTTTTTCAAAGTACTGTAGTTTTCAATGTAAAGATCTTTTACTTCCTTTGTTAGATCGATTCCTAGGTACTTAATTTTTTTTTGGATGCTATTGTGAAGAGTATTGTTTCCCTAATTTCTTTCTCAGTGAGTTATTTGTGTACAGGAATGCTATTGATTTCTGAGTGTTGACTTTGTACCCAGCTACACTGCTGAGTTTGGTTATTAGACCAAGAAGAAGTCTTTTTGTGGAGTTTTTGGGGTCTTCTATATAGAGTGTCATGTCATCTGCCAATAGCGATAATTTAACTTCTTCTTTTCCTATCCTTATTCCTTGTATTTCTTTCTCTTATCTAATTGCTCTGGATAATGTTTCCAGAATTATGTTGAATAAGAGTAGACATCCTTGTCTTGTTCCAGATTTTGGAGTGAAAGGTTTGAGTTTCTGACCATTTAGTATGATGTTGGCTGTTGGTTTATCATAGATGGCTTTTATCAGATTGAGATAAAGACCATCTATTATGTGATTTTCAAGGACTGTTCCTTCTTATCTTTTAGGGTGGTGTTACCCATAAACTATTTCTTTTTCTTGTGAGTTGATTAGTCTTAAACCCAGACTTAGTGAGGACCCCCTGCACATCTTTGGGGCTCTCTTACTCCCTGCAGTTTTTTTTGGTCTTTTTGGGACTGTGTCTTTAGGACCCTAACCAACTCGTGTCTATCTCTCCAACTCGAAGAGACTCCAAAGTCTTTCTGTGCTGTAAGTGGAAGCAACCGTAGGCACATTTGATTTGTTTCCCCTCTCTCGGGGATCATTGTTCTACACAGCCTGCTGTCCAAAGTCTGAAATCTGTTGTTTTATTTGTTTTGTTAGGTCTTTTGGCAGTTTCAAGTGGCATAGTAAATCCAGTCTCTATTATTGTATTTTTGCTGAAAACAAAAACCCATCCTAATAATGCCACTTATAATCCTCTTAGGTCAAAATAGTTAGCATGGGAAAGGGAATTATTACATATTGGCAAATTATTCATAATTTTGAGTATATATGTGGCTGTTTTTAACAACATATTTGGAAAGGCAAAGAAGTAAAAGTTAGAAAACTGCTAGGGTCAATAGTTGTTTTGTTATCCTGTTAGGAGTCCTGCATTTAATTGTATGTGCTAATGCTATCAAAGACTTTGAGTGGTAAGTTGGAATAAATTGATGTATCACATTTTGTTAAAAATTCTTTCATTTAGAAGTCACATAATGTCTTTCTATGAAAATATTTTGTTGAAACTCTTTATAACTGAATGTATAAATTGTGAACCCAATTCAGTAACATGTGCAAGCTCTAAAACACGCACATCTGATCCTCTTATACTGGGTATCAATTTGTAGACAACAGTGTCTTTAGATAATGATTTTGAGCACATGTAACTTCAATTTTTAGCCAAGTAAAAATTAATTCCTTTCTAAATTATAGTGATTTCTGGAAAGAGTACAGAGAATCTTAGCAGCAAAAGCACTTGTCGCTTTTTTTTTCCCTATGCTACTTGGAATTTAATTAACTGAGCTTAATTGAAGAATAGCTTTTCATTCCAATGAGTTCTATTTCTTCAATTATAATTACTAACTTTTCTATGTTCCTCTAAGATACTCTGTCATATTTCTTACATAGTCATGTTATGAGAAAACAATTTTCTCCTTTAACTCTATTACTTAAAAAAATCTTATTACATTATTGACTATGATTTTATTACATATTGAAGTAAACATTTTAATAAAACTTTCAGCTCTGTGGATGATTCCTTCAATTCTGTACAAAGAGGATTTTAGAAACAATAAGCACTAGCATTTATTGAATATATGTGCTAGGCAATATATTTACAGTCTTAAAGACTGTAAATACTGCTTCTGAAAATTTACTTTGCAGACACTTAGGTTTATAAAACTCCTCTATGTGAAATCCATTACCTAAAGATTTCTGTACATGTATACATATTTCCCAGTTGTTTCCAATGTTGGAGTTTCTGCATTTGTAAGTTTTGGGTACCAAAGTGTAGTTCTACACAATTCTGACTGCACTACTTACTGATTTACATGTTTTATATTAGATACTGTTGCAGATGAGATATAGCTGTAGACAATTGTTTATATATGAATCTATAAGTAAATGTGTGAAATGGCTAGTATTAATTATACAACACCATTATGGACATCAGAACTGGGGTTTAAATCTAGGTCATTGATATCTGTCCTTGTACGTTTATCTAGAGTAACAGTAGCCAATTGTATTGAATACTCCATCAGGTGCTGTTCTAAGGTTTCTAAGGGCTTCATTTACCTTCATATCTCTCCAAGGTAAATCCAGTTATTATCCCTATTTCACAGGTGGGACAACTGAAGCCCCAAGCAGCAAAGTAACTATCCTACTATGACATGTAAATGGCCAAATACCAACCCAAACAGTCCCTGTCTTTAGTTCATGCCCCCACCACTGTCCTGCTTGCCTCTTTCCACGTGTTCTTCTTTTAATAGCTGATGTACCTTCCATCAACTTCAATGTGTGGTTTTTTTAAATTAATTTTCACTCTATTAGTGCAGTAAAGACATAAATTAAAAGCAAAGTATAATCTGTCATCACTATACCCAAATCAATCCTGTAATTTTAAAAGCTTAGATATCACTTAATCCAGTCTCTTCATTTTCTTGATGAATACACTGAAATTAAAAGTTTTACCCAAAGTTAAATACAGATTTCAGATTTTAGTCAAAGCAGGGCATTTGGCAGAGTGCTGGGTTCTTTCGTATGACAAATATTGAATGCTTTTGCTCAGCAAATATTTGTAGAAGTGAAATGAACACTGGAGTTTTTCTTGAGATTAGATTAACACCATGCAAAGCACCACGATTAAAAATGTTTTGTGTATCTTGGCCATGAGTACTGGCTTCTATGCATAAGCAATGGTCTTTGTAGAAATATCTTTTATAGATAATGGAGCTACATTGCTTAATGTTGTACTACCGTTCCCACACAGTTTTCACAGAACTAATGTAGGGTTATTTTATTTTTGTGTTATATTCTTAAATCACCACAACAGTGAAGTGGCATTTTCAGAACTGCTTCTCCTGGGATTAGAGTTTAATAAATTAGAACCTATCAATTTTTTTTTTTTTTTACTAAGTAAAGGTATTGCTACAGGCTTAAAGGCAGACATGTGCTGAACTTTATTCCAGTACAGTAGCAGAAATGTTGTGGGAAGTTTGGGCAAGAAAAGTCATTCAAACAATTCAGTAAATTGAAATAACCTTAAAAAGAATTTGATGGGTAAATTTCATTCATCAGCAAGAAGCAATATAACTTTCTCATATAATTAATGTATTGATCTGAATATTATTATGATTTTCACTTCTTGAGGGAATTTGAAAAATGCCTTTACTATTATTTCTATTAAAATGAGAGTACTGGGGGTTGGAGATTTAGCTCAAGTGGTAGAGCACTTGCCTAGCAAGCCCGAGGCCCGAAGTTCAATCCTCAGCCCTGTCTTCCCCCCAAAAAACAGATAGCTCTGTAGTATGAAAGTACTTTGGACATGATCTATCATGTTTCTTCTTTTTTTATTTCCCCCCATTCCCCTCCCCTCACCCCCTCCTCCCTCCCTATTTACAAAACCTTCGCTTCCATTTTTTCCCATGAAGCTTTTGTAAATAAGGAGGGAGCAGGGGATGAAGGGAGGGGATGGGAATGGGAAAAAAAGAAGCAACAAGATAGATCATGTACAGGTACAAATCCCCTATGATGAATGTTATCACTATGTACATCTAAAATGTACCATTAAAATAAAATTAAAAAAAAAAGTACTTCGGAAAGATATTTTAAAATTATTATACTTAGGTTACTTTTTCCTCACTTTAATTAATATATTTTTCCTATCCTTGCCTAGTGAATAATATTGTAGGATAGATGCGCTTATACACAATTTAAATAAATAAAGTATGTTTATTTTGGTTTATTTTTGTTTGTTTGCAGACTATAGCATAGATAGAGTGTTATTTAGAAATCTTTAAAAACCAAAATAAGAGAACAGAGTCTTAGTAACTGAAAACTTTAACTTCTCATATCTAACAGTCTATTATGCCATTGTAAAATGTAGTTCATTTGTATAATAAATTTCAGAAGTTTAAAGCTATTCTTCCATCATTTAAAAATAACATTCAGATTTTAGTTATTATACATATTTTCATGATTTTTGTAAAGATGTATAAAAATACTCTATTTAAAACAACTTTTAAAATAAGTGACAGTTTAAAATTTCAGAATATAATGCTTCCACCTATGGCTCCTTAGACAAAGAATGCTTTACAATTCTAGAAATACTTGTTTAACTTTTCACTTTTTCCTCAAAGTCTTGTGCTAAATTGACTTGCTTTATTTAAAAAAGGAAATTATTGCTTAGATTATTTTACAATAACTTATTTGAAAAGGCCTGTAGATTTTTATAGCAAAGTTTTAAAGTTTTAATTTAATTTTCGTAGATTCATTGTATATTTTCTTACAATTCTTATTTATTTCCTTTAAAACATATCAATCACCTGATAAAAACATACCAAGCAAATGATAGAATATGATTCAGCAGCTTCCCAGGACAGAAAAATTTCCAAGAGAGATGTTTTCTTTTAAGTTAGAATGTATCACTAGAAACCTCTTTTGCTGTGGGCTTCCAAGAGTTGTTTATTCATCAACCTGTGACTTAAATTTTCAGTCAGACCAAATTTCTCTGATAAATTACAACAGAGATATACTATTGTTAATTTAAAACATAAGGTAAAATAAATATCACCCACCTTCACCACCCAATTCCTCAAGGCGTTCTGTTATCAAAGAAGGTATATTATTCATCTAAAAGCAAACAATAGTGAGTAAAAAATAAATGAAAACCTTTTTATCAAATGGTTATTAACAATGGCCCTTTGTTCCATACAACACATTTATAACAAAACAGATACTGGGAGGAAACGCTTATCCATTTAATAGAACTATCATTAATAAATCAGAAAATATCACCAAAGATTGAAAAACAGCTTCTTTAGAGTATATAATTAATTGATTGTGTAAACATATAATTACTCTCTCTCATGAGTTTTTCACTGACCAACTGTTACCCAGAGGCTACTGGGAAATACAGTTATTTCCATAGGTCAGTTTCTTTTCCTTTCTTTTCTTTTTGTAGTGCATAATAGTTATACAGAATAGAGTTTTATTTTGCAGATTTGTACATCCATATAACGTACTTGGATCATTTTCACACACACACACACACACACACACACACACACACGCACACACACTCTCACACTGACACACATCCTTAACCCCTCCTCCCCTGGTAGGTAAGTATTTAAGATGTTTATTCAAATGATGACTGATGCTTTCGGCAAGTTTATTTGATATACTCATGTAAATAAAAAATTATCACTTAGATAACTAGCCACGAAATACACAATGTATCATTTTATGTTCTCAAAAAATGAAGTTTAAATGCCATAAGTGCTTTAACTAAGGGATAAAAATCCATTAGTTAAATAAACAAGACACTATGTTGCTAATTGAGCTATCAGGTCAATTGTTGATCTTGATAATACACAGGATTTAACACATTTTGTCTAACCTTAATCACAACATAAACACACAAAGTTGCAATTCCTTCATTTTAAAATTTTTTGAATTATTTTACTTTAAGGAAAGAAACAAGTATTTGAAGAGAAACATCTATATTTATGTAGTTGTTCTGTTTTCACCTATTTTAATAATACAGATCACAAATAATACCAAATATTTTCATGCATAAGTTTTTGGGTTTTTTCCTAAAGTTGATACATAAAATTGGACTTTAGCTCTAAAAGATATTAATAAAAATATGGCTTTTCACAGATGTGGACAAAGAAATGTAGAATACCAAGCCTAAATGACATGATGACATGACCAAGGAGACATGCACTTCTCAGTGGCTTAAAAGTATGTGACATGTGCTCGATGGCTAACATATCTGACTGGAAGGTACATTGATAAATTTTATTTTTACACTAGAAATGTCCCTAAGTACTTTACATAGATTATGTGTGACGCAAGTGTCAGTATCTCTTCATTTCATAGAGGACGAAACTGAGTAGCACTTGAACAGTGTGTTGAGGTAGAGTCTGAACCCAGGTACTTGCTCGTTCATATCCATCATCATTTCTTGTTTGAGTCTTTTTTCCTTTGAATAGAATGTTGGCTTTTTTAGGGGAAGAATTGTATTGAATATTTCTAATATAGTTTTTAAATTACCCACCCCAGAGCTGGCATGTAATAGATATGCAGTAACCATTTGTTTGTTAAGTCATAGTAAGACCATCTAGGTACATGATCAGAAAGTAACTTCAAAGACCAAACTTCAGTTCCCTAGAAGCTGCTTTACTTAAGTGTATGGTGTTATTAAGTTTGCCTTTTTAGTACACTGTTAGGGCTTTGACAACGATCTTTGAAAGTGTAGATACATTAGACACAACCTAGAAATGATGGATGAACAACTTGCTTTAAGAAATATACAGAGAGTCAGATTTCATGTTCAATGTTCTGACTGCAATACAGGAAAGAAAAAGACAGGAGTAAGGAAGGGAGAAAAAAATAAAGCATCAAATATTAAACATTTTAAGCAACATGAAAGAAATTTTAAAATAAACAGGTTAACATTTTATTAGAATATTAACCAAATCTGCATCTAATTTTTAGCATCCAAGTTACACTGAAATGACTGCCTGAAATATTTCTGAGATTTGGGTCTATTGTGAAGTTCACTGTAATCATAATATAGAAAATAAAATACTCCCAACATGGTAAAATCATTTCTGCCCAAATATCTTTCCCATCATGCAACTTTCCACACATACTAGATCTAATTAGACTGAAATTCTCAGTATGGAGTACAGTATAACTAAAAGATTACATCATAATGTTGAAATGGAAGCGGAGGGAGACATGGAAGTGTAGCGAGAGGGAATCAATGTCTCTAAAGGTCAGTTACAGCATTCACATTATCAGAGAGCATTCCTCTGTCCCTTTTCCACTTGAGATCTGATTTATCAAAAAAATCCGAAGGTGCTCTTAGACTCTGGAAAAGAACCAACTAGTCAGATGAGTTACTGTGGACCATGGCAGGGCTAGATGGTATTCATGCTGGATGTTAGACATAGGAGAAGTAGACACAGAGGTGGTTTGGGGTGTATTGGTCAGTGTGACTCAAGTGGAGCCACTCTGCCTTTAATCCAAAAGAGGGTGGCTAATTTCTAATTGTCTTTCAAGAAGAAATTAACACCTAATTAAGGTGTTTCTTTTTTTTTAAAAATGCATCCCAAATATTTCAGTTGTCTATGGTTTAAGATAATGTTCTTTCCTGTGATTTTACATATTGGCCTGGCTCAGATGGATTGATTTTTCTGCTCCTCGTGGGGTTGACTGAGTCCATCAGATGACTGATTTTTGTTGTTTGGCTCCTTTGGGGCAGGAACATCTAAGGTGGCCTCATTTACAATGTGTGACAGTTGGTGCTGCTGCTGTCTGGGCCTTTTTGTGTTTTTCATGTGGACTCTCATCTCCCAGGGACTTCCTTTCATATTGTTTCCCCAACTGGATATTCTAGACTTCCTTACATGGTAGCTGGCTCCCAAGAGGTCAAAACCAGGTACTGCACAGCTTCAAGGACTAGGCTTGAAAGCCACATAGATGACAGGGCCAGCACAGTCACAAAACAAGTCTCATGAGAGGACCAGAAAAGTCACATTGCGAAGGAGCCTACAGGATGGGAACGCTTCTTGCTTCTGTCTTTGGAACTATCCCACACCAAATAAAAATACTTGTGTAATAAATTTGAACTCTAGTTTTATACTATGCATGACTAATTCTGTATGGGGAATAGAATAATTAATGGTTCAGTAAGATGAGCATCTGCTTTCCATTGGTGCTCTTCATTTTATTATGTAAATGTACCATGAGAAAAAAGAGGTCATATTATCCTTTGAATAAAAGTATACTCTGAAGAAATCAGATCTCTCAATTCACTAGTATCTCATTCTGTGTATAAGTACTGATAGATCTTAACTCACAGTCTGCCCCAAGGGGGAAAAAATACTCTGGATAAAAATTTTAATACCTTAATATGATTTAGTGTTAATTACTGCCAGCTAAAGTCATTATATAAACTAATATAACCATTCATCTCACTGGAAAAAATTAGAAAGCAATTTAAAAAATAATTAAAATTAAGCAAAACAAAACCACTTTTATAGGTTCAAATTGGGCTTTTTTTTTCTTTTTGGAGTGTTTGGTTTTTGGCTGCCCACAATCCAGATGCACCCATATGTCAGGAAATCTCTCATTGTGTACGTCTTGGAGGGATGCAGAATCTGGGCTTCCATTTGGCAACTGACAGGGGTGACATATTGTCTCTCCTGACCCTTGACAGCTGTACTGTTGGCACATGACCTAGAAGGGTCCAACTGGCCGATTGTTACACAGAACTAGAGAACACATGCAAAGGTACAGGAGGACACTTAGAGCCTGTTCATGTGCAGAGAGCCAGACAAGTCCTTAGTGGTGGGAATGGCACCAGACTGCCAGAGCGTACTACTGCTCAGCATTCATTGGTTTCTATTCCCTTTCTGTGTCTGTTTTTTTCCTTTAGCATTTAAATCTCATTTTAATAAATTATTCTCTGCTTAAGTTATTTAGAACCAGACAGTTTTGTAGTTTTTCAACTAATAGCCCCGCCGAAGAGGGAGCAGGAGGAGTATTCATTTTACACTGTGTATTGAATGTCTAGTATGTACAGGCTTTGTAGAAATAGCAATAATAAGTAAATCACAGATAAAAATTACTGCCCTTGTAGAGTTTGCATCTAGTGAAAGACAGGGGAATGCAAAAGAAAGATGAAAAATGATTTTAAAAAATCAGATAAATATTTGCTATGGAGTGCCTTGAAGAAAAATGAAGTAGAAAGGGGATATAGAATTTTGGAGAGATGTGTTTGCTCAATGGAGTGTTTGCAATTTTGAGTATAGTGGTTATAGGATCCTCGCTAAGATGACAGAGTTCGTTATGATTTAGATCTAAATTGTTCCCAAAACTTCACATTTGGAGGTGGGGTCTAGTTGGGTCACAGGGGGTGTGACTTGAAAGAGAATATTCTATTCCCTGGTTCCTCTCTTTTCTGCTTCTTGGCTGCCATGGCAATACCATCTTTCCTCTACCAAACCATTCTGCCATGCCATTTGGCCTTGTCATTCTGCCTTCCATTGCACCACGACATTTCTGCCTCTGTGCCAGCAGATCATGGACTGAATACACCAAAACCATGAGCCAAAATAAAGCTCTTGCTCTAAATTGTGGGTTTTGGGTATTGTTCCCTGTGACAAGAAAGTGACTAAGTCAGCATTTAAGCAGACAAGAGAAGCAAGAGCTCTATCAGGAGTGCATGTGGTGGCTTTCTTGGGATAGAACAAAGCTGGTGAGGTTAGAGGGGCATGAGAGATTAGTATATATGGACAAAGGGAGAATCAGGTGAGAGAAGAAAGGCCTTGAAGTCATTGTCACAATTCTGGCCTTCATTGTAAGTGAGCAGGAAAAAGCACTCTTGACTTAATTTAGTTTTTAGAAGGATGACTCAGGGTGCTATTCTGAGACCTGACTGAGAAGAGAGATGTTTCTGGTGACAGTTGAGGCTAAGAAACCAATTAATTATCTCAGTGATGCCAGTGACATGTACTGGTGATTTGGGCCAGAAATAATGAAGACCAGGTGTATTTATTTGTTTTACTCATTCTGGTTGCTTTTAATGTTAATATGAATTTAGGGGGGAAAAAACAGTAGTTGGCCTAGCCCTTTTTTACATTATTGTAAAGTCTTTCCAAAAGTTAATTTCCTATTAAATAAGGCATAACAGTAGTACATTTTCTATTTACTTTCCAGTTTTTGTTCTAAGCCTTCCAGAAAGAGTGCCAGCCTCTGTGGCTGGCTGCTGTAGGGGCATATGCCCATGTGGCATTATTTTGGCTGCTTTAATGGAATGCTGTGATTGTGGCTAAAATTTCGTAAGGAAGCTATTTCTCTGGGTTAAGGCTTTGCAGATATATTACTTCACATATTTTCATGATCTACTAAGTTAATTTTGAATGCCCATTAACACATTAGTTCAGATTAGCTTACCAAGACATTAGAAACAAAATTCAAGAATAAAAAGGGAAAGAAAAAGTTCCCAACAGTGAATTTTAAGCAGTAAAGATATAGCTGGTACAGATGAAATGGGCCTAAGATTATAGCTAATGACAGTGGTCCTCTCTTCTGGGAGACCAAAGAGAGGAGAATGATACAGGGGAATCTTGTATCTTTCAAAGTACACATAGAAAAGGGTTCACTATTAAAACACATAAATAATCAGGTTCCACTTGTCCAGGGCTTCACAGATTTGTTGGAGTGAAACCTTTTAAAAAAATCAAGCAGTATTTAAAAGGGAAATGTTAAATACTCTGCTCTTCTGTTTTAGTTCACTCCTATTTTATAGGAAGGACTTGCAAACATTCAGTGTTTGCTAGAGGCTGATTTCAAATTCATTCTAGTAAAGTTGTTGGAATTCTGAGTAACTTAAGGGGATGGGTACTAGGGGAGAGAGCTCTAATTAAGCAGGAAACTCTTGCAGTCATGCAGTTTCCGAAAAATATGTTAAAAGCCTAGTTTCTATTCATGATTCCATATCTAATTATAACTATGGATATATGTGCCTATTCTTTCTTTTAATATCATGCAGCAAGAAACTGTCTTTATCATTAATCTTTACTTCTCATGCTTCCCATGTTTCTTTTTGTGTTTTTAAGAAAAAAACCACAATGGTCTATACTCTCCCTTCGTTGTTCAAATTCTACAATAGTTAATAAACATTCGCTGTACAGAGAGCAGTGTCCTGAGATAATGACAGAAAGTGAATGAGATTTGGAGTTACACAGGTGCCACAGGCACAGGAACAGATTCAAATCATGACTTCTGTACTTAAGATTTTGGGATGTCAGACTAATCCCTTTTTTGAGCCTCAGTTTGTGTCAGTTTTAAAAATGATGAGCTGTGCAAAATGCTTAGTTAGCAGTATGATGATAAGCATGGAAAGAAATTGCATTACCAGTGCCTTGCGCAGTGTTGTTCAGGTGAGATACGTGTGATTGCCAGAAACAACATACTCAACTAAAAGTCTCTTCAACTCAAGGGGTCTGTTTTTCTCAAAAAACAATAAATGCAGAGGTAATGACTCCCTGGGTTGGTGCTGGAGTTGGGTTTGTTCACAAATGCTGGCCAGTATCTCTGTGATTCTCCTGACTGCCAGAGCTCCAGGTGTCATGTCTTCTATGACAACATCCAAAGCAGAAGGGTGGACATTGCTCTTTGCATGTTGCTCATGAGGGAGGATTCTTGTCAGAAGGCCCAGCAACTTCCCTTCTGATTCCCATTTACTGCTTGTGTCTGAACTGCAGCAAGACTGGGAAAGTGGATGCTCAGCATTTTCCTTCCTTGTGTGAGGAGGCCTGTACAGCAAAAGAAAAGCTGAAAGGGAGGCTGGGAGTTTGCTAGAAAGGCAGTGGTGTCTCCTTTATGATCCTGGGTTTAATAGCCCTTAGAAACGTGAGGCAGGTGCCAGCGGACACTTCCGGCCACTCAGCCTTCTGTGAGTACTGCATGAGATAACTTACATCCCTTATTTTATACTGAGATTTTTTTCCTGCTCACCATCTAGATTTCTATTTTCAAAATATAAGCAGGCTATCTAGTATAAAAGCAACCACAGTGACAAAAAACAACAAGGAACGTTTCTACTTGTACTTGCCATGCTTACCTCTAGAAGCACCTGCTGTGGTTAGAGAAAGGTAAGCACACCAAGGAAGAGTTGGGTTCTGCTTTATTTTTTGTCTTGAAATTTTAATAAAACTATATTACTTGACGTATTTTCCAGATGGATTTATCTTTTCTGTGTGAAGTGTCATACTTTGCTCATGCTGGCCAAATTCTTTTGCTCAATCTTTTTCACCTAGGAAGTAATTTTTTGTTGTTAAAAAAGATATTAAATATTTTAACTAAATGCCTTTTCCCAACTTCCACAGTGGCAGTGCAGAGTAGTGGAGAATAGTGATCTGGGAGAAAGAATAGAGATACAAAGAGAAAAGAATCGTGGGAAAGTTTTATTTGGGCGATGGCACTGAAGTAAGCTAAAGCTAGTCACTATATTTAGAAACTGAGGCAGCCAGAATTTTGCAGAGAGCAAGTCTTTCATTAAAAGTAATCGATGGCCAAGGTGTTAGAAACTGTGCTTAGAAAAAGAGAATATTTTAGAAGTAAAACAAGTACAAACAGCATGAGTCAGTGTGGTAAGAGATAATGAGACAGTAACCCAGGCACCTCCAGAACAGATGAGTGTCTTTGACTGTAATGCTTCAAGATTCTTACTTAATGTTCAGTGAGAAGAAATTTAAGGTTACCCATGGGAGCTGCAGAAACACTCATAATTCAATTTGAGTTGACAGTAAAATATGTAAATATGTATTTTAGCTGTTGTGATATTTGCATCATTTGACCCCAGCAGTCAAGTTTCTGAAATGCAAATAAGAAAAAGGAAGAATACATACCTTCATAAACTTTAATTTCATCAAGATAAATTCTTTTTTAGTGTGCTTCTTATTATATGTACCTGGGGCATTGATAGTGTTAAGAGAAGGTAACATGTTTGCGATACATAATGAATACAATCCTTGTGGGTAAATGTTGCTGGGAAAACTGGGTATGCACGTGCAGAAGATTGAAGCTAGACCTATAACTCTTACCATGTACTAAAGTAAAATTAAAATCGCTCAAAGATCTAAATATTAAAACAGAAACATTTAACTGGCTAGAAGATAAGGTAGGTAAAACCCTTGATGTCATAGGCAAGAGCAAGGACTCTCTGAACAGAATCCCAATAGCACAAGAATCAACAGATAGATTATGTCAAATTAATAATATATTACTATTTATTTTTAGAATGGTGAGGCTTGAGTTTATTGGTAGCAGGGAAAAATTCACATTATTTGATGGTCATTTTCAAAATGTGTTCTCCATATTCAGTTGGTTCCTACAAATACATTACAAGTAGCTTGGGTCAGAAAATATTTTCTGTTATTTTATTTGATCTTTATATAGCATCTGTTAAATGAGAATGCACCTAAAATTTGCTTAATACATTCTTTTTGGACTGATCATTATTACTTTAATCATTATTACTTTGATAATTATTACTTTTGTAATTTATTCCTACTCCTCAGCACATTCAAGAATAATATTTAACCATGTTTATTTATATTGGTAGTACCTTATATTAGGCACTACAAAATTAGCTCCTCACTCTGTGACTTATGAATAGGCAATATTTTGAAAATTTGGTTTGTCTATCTATGATATGATCTGAAAACACATAGTGAGCAATTTCAGGGCATTTAATGGCCTATTTTAGAAAATATCAATGGCTGTCATTGCCCATATGTTACATATTATACCTACACAATGACAAAAAAGAAAAGCTTCAGTGTTTTTGCTGTCAATTGAAAACTGTGTTTCTAGATTTCCATTCCCCTAAAGTGAAAATACCCTTTGCCTTCAATGCAAGTGTAAACTTAGAATTCATAGATGAGTTTAATATTAGATAATATTAATATGAAATGCTGTTGTTGGCCACCCAAACAGGAAATAACATGCTGGGAGTTGTTCTTTCATTCTGATCTTTCAGCTGTCACAGGGCTGAGTATCAGGCTGCCCCATAATCTTTTATGAGACTCAGGGTTTAAGCGTTTGATCATCCCTAGTTTAAGTGTGGACAATCCCTGATAAAAACCTGTGTAAATATATTCATCAACTCAGAAACCACAGAGTTCAGAGTCAACAACTGAAAAGAGTATTAAAAGAGGAAGATTGTCATTTGTTTACTCTTTGCTGAGTATTTTCAAAATACAATGGTGCGAGAAGTTTTGTTCCAGCTTTTCCCATAGATATTCCTCAGGGAACGCATCTAAAGAACAAAATAACCTTTCAATGACTCAACAGAAATAGAATCTATAGTATTATTTTACTTTAAATGTGGTTGGGTGGGGACAGTCTTTTGTTATTTGTTTCCTGGACCCTGAAGGTGACATTTAACGTAATCTTGTTTCTCTTGGATTTCTCTCTAACAAATGGGAATGATTAACTTTCCTTTAACAAAAAATTAAAATATTTACTTACATATGTCCAGGTGAACTACTGTTTTTATTGATAAGTGAAAATATCTAGTTTTAAAGAACTGACAGAATTTAGCTATTCTGTTTGCCATTGAAGTATTTTTTTGGCAGGTAGCTGAGGCAGGCATAAAAAGCATCCAGTTCCTTTTATTCTATGGAGAACAAATGTAAACAATACATTGAATCTCTGAGTGTTTTTGTAGGTGGTATTATACGCAGAGACAGACAAATTAATTACAAGTTTAGATGCCCCCAAGGATAGCTTTTCAAAAGCCGAGAGATGGATAACAGAGGGTGAGAAGTATAATCTTTAACCAAGGATATTAAGAGCCGGTATCAGGATTTGGCTTTCAGCAGAAATGAGGACTCATCAAAGTTTGTGGTTAGCAGTTTATTATTATGGTTTGGCTCAAGAATGACACCCCCACCAAGATTCTCATGTGCTCAGATGTGAGGCTATTGAAAGGTGACTGACTCATGGAGACACTCCAGCTAATTGTGCTGTTAGGAGGTGGAGCCCCATAGGAAGAGGTGGGTCACTGGCCGCGTGACCTGGAAGGGTACATATTCCTCTCTAGCTCCTCTTTTCTCTCTCTGCTTCCTGGTTTCCCTGATGTGATCAGCTTTTCATCCACCATGCCCTGTACCCTGCCATTTCTGCCTTGGAGTCAGCCAACCACGGATGGTAACCATGAGCCAAAAAAGTCCTCTTCTTTAAATTGTGGGTGTTATGTCTCAGCAATGAAAAAAGTGAGTAAGAGACTTTTCTGTTCTATTTGTATTTTCTAGTATTTTCCTCCCGTAGGTAATCCCTTACTCAGGGGTCATGCTTGTGCTACTGGTCACAGTCTTTCTCAGTATTTTAAATTTAAGTCAATATGTTACCTATTCCAAATAATATCCTATTAAGTTTCTCTCATAAGTAAATAAGAAGACTTATTGTATGTTAATGAAATTACAAGCATGAAATGAGATGCAATTTTGGCCAGGAACATACTCTTAAAATTATTTATTTCCATGTACTCCATCAAACATTCCATGTTCTTTGGTATCCATGAGGGACTGGTTCCCGGACCTCCCATAGGTACCAAATCCATGCATGCTCTGTTTCCATAGGTAAAGTGGCAGAGTATTTGCAATATAAACTATACACATCCTCTTGTGTACATTTTTTTTTTTTTAAACAGACCAGGGTCTCACTATGTTGCCTGACTGGCTCTAAACTCCTGGTCTCAAGCAATCCTCCTGCTTCAGCCTCCCAAGTAGCTGGGACTGTAGGCATGTACCACCATGCCACACTAATCTCTCAAATACTTTAAGTCATCTCTAGATTACTTATAATACGCATTTGTGGTAGATTTAATGTGGTCAACTTGAGCCAGAACACCCAGCTGGACTGAGGCGGTATAATTCTGCCAGAGAAGATCCACCTGAAGATTGTTGCTGACACAACATAAAGTAGAACAGGAGCAGAAGCTGGTTTGCGCTGTTTCCCAGGAGAAGCTCTGCTACGGCTGGTTCTCCTGAAGGGACTCGGCTGTTCTCATTGAGGAAGGAGCTTGGGGCCTTGCTGTCATCGAGGATGGCTGCTGTTGCTTTGGAGGAGCTCTGGTTGTCATCTCTGCTGCGAGCATCGTTTCCTGGCTCCAGCCATCATGTGCAGACATGGATGTATGTGGGACAGTGCTGTGGGCTCTCAGCCCTTGATCGGATCTTTCAGGTCTCCAGTGCCTAGATGGACATTTGGCACTTCCTGCATTTGTCTTGTGGGTGAATATTGTAACTTACAAATGGCCTGTATTAAATCTGCTCTCTTACAAACCATTGACTCTAGAAAATCTAACTAAGACACCATTACAGTGTAAATCCTTTGTTAATAGTTGTTATGTTGCTTAGGAAAAATAACAAGAATGATATCTATACCTGTTTAGTACAGACACACTTTGTTTTCAGATATTTGAATCCACGAATGTAGAAGCTAAAATTATGGAGAGTTGACTGTAGAAGGTGAGCCTTTCCCTCCGTGTTGTGCTTTCACACAATAAATCTGAGGAATTAAATTAGTAGAAGATTGGAAAAGGAGGAGCGTATTTTAAATTATGGCTCATTATTTGGAAAATACCCTCACTTTAACTTGCGTGAAGGAATTCAAAAGGAGCCAAACCACTAACAGCCTTCACTGGAGGGCACTGCAGCTAATTCAGAGATCCTGGTCCATATCAATTTTCGTGCCTTACAGGTTGCGTCTTTTTTTCTTTCAATCTTTTTTTCTATTAGTACACACTTAGAGTACATAATGGTCACATTCCTTGTGAGGAATTACTACAATCTCTTTAAAAAGTTAAGTCTTTTTAAAAATCCCCTTTCTTAGTCCTCCCTCCACCTCCATCCATCTCTTGGTCCCCTTCCCATTTGTGAAAGATCTTTCTCCCTATTTCCTATTATCTGTCTTTTATTTTGGTCTTTATATTTTGAGTTTCTCATATAAGAGAAATCATGAAATAGTAAAGCTTGATTTATTTCACTTAATGCTATGGTCTTGAGGTACATCCATTTTCCTACAAATGATTCAAGTTTATCTTTTTTTTCTGGCAGAGTAGTAATCCATTGTGTATAAATACCAAATTTTCTTAATCCATTCATCTATTGAGGGACATATGGGCTGCTTACAGGATTTAGCTATTGTGAATTGTGCTGCTATAAACACAGTGTGCATGTGTTTCGGTAATACTATTATGTTTAACTCCTTGGGGAAGATATCTAGAAGCTGAATAGCTGGATTGAATAGAGTTCCTAGTTTTAGCTTTTTTTGAGAAATCTCCATATTAATTTCCATAATGATTCTACTAGTTTACATTCCCACCAAGAATGTACGAAGTTTCCTTTTTCCCAACAGCCTCATGAGTGTTTGTTATTATTTGATTTCTAAATGATGATAGCCATTCTTTCCTGGAGTAAGATCGAATCTTGGTGTTGTTTTAATTTGCATTTCTCTAATGACCAGAAACATTAACCATTTTTGCATTCATTTATTGGCCACTCATATTTTTTCATCTGAAAATTTCTCGTCATTTCAGTGCCTGTTTTTGATAGGGTCTTTTATTTGGGGGGGGTCTAATTTTCTTGAGTTCTTTATGTATTCTAGATATTAGTCCCTTGTCAGAGGAATAATTGGCAAAAATTTTTCCCATGCTGTAGGTTTTCTCTTCACTCTATTGGCTGTTTAATTTGCTGTGCTGAAGCTTTTTAATTAGATATGATCTCATTTGTTGATTCTTGGTACTATTTCCTGTGCAACTGGAGTTCTATTCAAGTGTTTTACCTATTTTATCTTCCAGCAGATTAAATGTTTATGTTTTAATATTTAGATCTTTGAACTATTTTGATTTCAGCTTAGTACATGGTAAGAGATATGGGTCTATCTTTAATCTTTTGTATGTGTATAGCCAGTTTTTCCAGCACTATTTATTAAAGAGGCACCCTTTATTTAGTGCCTGCTCTTCAGTGATGCACTCTGGGTGTAGCTAACTATAATTCCTTGCCTCTGTCCCTAGATCTGACCACCTCTGTTAATTTGGAAAGGTACAGTGTAATTGTATCCCAGCACCCAGTTCTCTGGGAATAGACCACAGTATTGTTAATGACAAAAAGGTACTTCTGATATTGGCATACAGAGAAAACCTATTAATAACAACAACTTTGCAACCCTGGCAATAGCAAGTAAATCGGCAACAATAATATCTCCCCAAACAAACTGGATATTGGCATATTATAAGAACCAGTAATGTGCCACCTTTAATCATAGAAAAGATATCTACAGTTATTGTATAAACGGTAAGACAAATCAAATATTGATGTACAGTAAATATCTGCCAAGTGTTATAACTATAGAATTCCACTAACAATAGAAAAGAATTCAACAGTAATAACAGAGTTAACTAACTAAAGATTAATGAAGCTTAGTTGTTATTCTAGTAAAGCTATAGGTGGTTGGAAACAGGAGACTAAAGAAGCAAATTTCGAAAAATTTAACTATGAGAGATGAGAAGAAGCACAGAAATGTGAGAGAAAGGATCCTATTAAGGAATAGACAAATATATGTAGAGGTATTGATAAAGGCATCAGAAAACAAAGAAGAAAAAGAAGATAAAAGAAAAAAGGGAGAAAAATATGGAGAACAAATAAAAAGTTAACAGGAAAAGAGGAAAAAGTGAAAAGAAAAAAAAAGTAAAAACAGGAAAAGGGAGAAAGTAATATTTCCCAAATCCCAATAAAGCAGTGAAGAAGAAAAAAATAGTAGAAAATATGCCCAAAAATGAAAAAAATATTCGCTGTATTTTTGAACAAGTGGTTTTTTTTCCCAGGATCTTCAGTTTGGGAATCCAGAAAAATCAGTTTTCTCTGCTTAGCTTTAAGGCTGATGGGTCTGTGAGGTGCCCTTCTGTTTCAGAGACCTTTCTGTTTACTTCAGACTGTGGCAACCATCCAAACGGAGGCATGTCCTTACTCATACTGGAAGATGGAGAAGGCATTCAGACCTCAGATATATGTTGGATGTAGGCAGAAGGAAAAGGGCTCAAGTATTTAATGCCAACACTTTCAGGCCCAGCTGTTTCTTCATACGACACAAGCCTAGCCTAGCGTCTCACCGTGGAGAGTGGGGCCCGTGTCCTTCTCAGCCTGAGTTTAGATTCTAAGGGCTTCTCTGTCTATCCTGCCCCCTGTCTGTGACTGTCTTCTGTGGAACCCTGAAGTGAAGTTGTCTGTTAGTTGTTCTGAGTCCCCAGCTTAAATAACCCCTTCCTGGCATGGTACCTAATTAAGCACTCTGGCAATATGGCAGGTCCAACACTGTGTTCCTTTTTTGGCTACCGCCTGCCATGTGGAAGGAGTCACCTCAGAGCAAAACCCATCATTGCTTTTGCAGTTCGCAACAGCCATGGGTTCTACCTGGG
The DNA here is from genome assembly GCA_004026905.1 of Hystrix cristata. Lineage (NCBI taxonomy): Eukaryota > Metazoa > Chordata > Mammalia > Rodentia > Hystricidae > Hystrix > Hystrix cristata. The sequence goes on along the minus strand of PVJO010025255.1, from coordinate 448 downwards.
GCCTGTGCTGCTGTCTCTGTCTGCCATCTGTGGAGGCAGCTTCCTCTTCCTGGGATCTGGAGTCACCCTTTGTACCTTTGACTTTAAATGGATATATAATCAACAAATGCCTTCAAGCTCAATATTTAAGACAAGTGAATACAAAATAACTACTTTTACTTTTGTCAGTGTTGATAGTAACTAAAGCAAGAAAGTGCATAGAACAGGGAACTATGAATTTTATTTGTTTTTCTATTAAAAACCACATGTTGAAAAAAATTTATGAACAAAACCCAGACTGCACAGGAAACAATACAAAGAATCAGTGCTTGGGACCACATGCTATTGAAAAGTTTTTGCACAGCAAAAGAAATCACCAAAAGAGTAGGGCGAAAACCCACAGACTGGGAAAAAATTTTTGCTAGCTATCCATCAGACAAAGGTCTAACATCTAGAATATACAAAGAAC
>PVJO010025254.1:0-23036 GCA_004026905.1 Hystrix cristata | reverse complement strand
TGTGAATAGTCCTTTCATTCCATAATCCACACAGTAGCAAGGCTCAGCTGCCCCTTCCTACTGCTCCTGTGGTTTAATTCAGGACTTTGTTTTAACTCACTGACTATAATAGTGGGTGAAAGGAACATGTGAAGGTCAGTGAAAAAATTGCAGGTGTACTCCACTTTAGGATAGAAAAAAACGTTAAACAGACCAATTAAATCAGAAGCTGCTCTCTGATTTATTTTAAATTTCCAGATGAAGCCATTTTTATGAAATGAATGTTGCTGTTAATTTTAACGTATCCATTTCATTTAACTTTGTTGAACTTAGGTGTTAAGAGAGTGGTTTGTTTCTTAACCTGAGAGGATTTGTGGGTCCAAGACAATTAAGCTCTAGTACTGACTCTGCATAAAAATGAAAATCTTCGCAGTAGATGTTCCCGCTTCTATGCTAGAACCATTGTTTTTCAACGCACTGACAAGGTGAGGTTACTTTTTCTTAATTTTATTGCTGGAAAATACTATGCAGAAGAGACTGTCACTACTTCTCAAAGGGAAGTTTTTAGTATGTGCATTAATATTGCTAATAATTTGCTTATTTTCCTGACACAAATTCTCTTTCCACTTTCTGCATATACTTCGGTAAAGGTAAGTTTGTAGGTAAAGAACATCTTTTCAGTGAGTAACTATCACCTCAGTCATTTCCCATGAGAAAAGTGGACTATGAGTTTGTTGGAGAAATGTCACTTTCTAAAACTGTCAGCACAGTGTCATTTACGTGTCATTAACAACACTTCAGTGAAATTTACAATTAATTCAGTCAGTGCACTAGCTACTTTTCAATTGCTTAATAGCTGCATGTGCCTAATGGCTGCTCACTGGACAACACAGATGTAATATAGAACATACGTAGCATTGTTGAGAACCTTTCTCCATAGCATAGCTGAGATGTCTGATTTTAAATTAAAAGTAAGATTTATAAATAAAAGCATCTATATAAATATATAATACATATGGTTCAATATTTTAGAAACACTAATAACTGAAAAGATCCCTCTATTTAAAGAGTAGTAGAAAATCTACAAGAACAAAATCTTTAGTTTATTTTGTAAAATTTCTCAGAAGAGATGAATACCCATTATAATAAAAAGTATGAATTTAGCTTTAGTGGAGCAGAATAAAAAAGGAAATATAGAAGTAATTTCCAAGCTTACTACAAAAACCTTGAATGAGTGACTTTGAATGTATATTTTATCTGTCACAATTTTACATATTGATGACTTAGAAGATTAAAATTAAAATCATAGCATAAAGAATAAAAATGAAAAGAAGGAAACTGTCATATAAAATTTCCAAGTAATATAAACTTGATACATATAGCCAATCACACATTTTGCTTTAAGCATCGCTTAGCCCAGAGTGTTTTTCTTTTTTTAGCAGTAAATAGTTTTTCTCTAGATGATCATTTATCTAAGTTACCCGGGTGCCTTCTAACTAACTGCTGGTTTCAAGTGATCCTCCTGCCTCGGTCACCCAAGTACCCAGGAGTACGGGTGCACACCACGACAATCGGGGAAAAAAAGATTTTTTTAACCATTTGTACGTGTTTATCAAATATTTGTGTTTAAGATTCCAACTATTCACTTTGAATTTACTGATTTTAAAACATTTAAAGGAAATGTGCCAAATCATATTTTATATTACTTCAATATAGTTTGGGTTTTCCTTATCTGAAATGCTTGGTGTCTGTTATTTCTTTTTTTCAGATTTTGAAATAGTTGCACATTCATTACAATATACTTGGAGCTAGCACTCATGTCTAAACACAAAATATTCATTTATGTTTCATATACATTTTATACATAGCCCCAAAATAATTGTATACAGTACATTAGCTGCACTTGTAATATGACTGAAATATATTACATGAAATCAGGAGTAGAATTTTCCACTTACAATATCATGTTGGTTCTCAAAACCTCAGCTACTCAGGGGGCTGAGCCAGGAACATCACGAAAGACAGAAAGACAGGAAAAGAGAGAGAGAGAGGAAGAGAGAGAGGAAGAGAGAGAGAAGGAAAGAAAGGATATGAAAAGAAAAAACAGGAAGGAAAAAAGAAAGAAAGAGGGGAAAGGGAAGCAAAGAAGGAAAGAAGGAAGAGCTAAAAAAAGAATCTGTACATTTAGAATTAGGGATGTTCAACCTGTCCTGACAATGAGTTGAAATCATTTATACTGGTTTATTTACTTTTCTACAGTGTCCGTTGCATCACCCAAACTTGCGAAATTATTGACTTGCCTTGTTTGACATTGAAATTTTCACGGCCAAACCTTCTTAGAATCATTAGAACAATTAACTGCACCAATATGCACATTGGTGCGCTGTGCTGCTTTCAACACCAAGTGTAAGTGAGGAGAAGGGAGCAAAGGAAATGAGGGGATGGGAGAGATTAAACACAGTCTGTGAACTTGAGACTTATCAGGTGCAGAAAGGAAGGCTGGTGAAAATCACAGCGCCATTCTGCGCTGTCCTAAACGTGCCCTTGGAGACGAGGGTGGGGGCTCCTTCAACATTGATTTACGTTTACTAAATTCTAAAAATGTAGGCTATTATGCGGTCGCATCTCAATGTTCTATTGTAAGTATATTTAAAAATATCTACTGTTTATTGGAGTAATAAATAAATATTGCCTCAAATATGACCCTCTCGTGGTTCGTTTACTAAATGTTTATCTGGTAAGTAAGAGTATCATAATCACTCATATAATCATATAAACTCTGAAATCTTTCCATTATTTCACTTTACTCAGACATGTGTTGATGTTCTTGCAATAAAGTAAATATTTGTAACAGAACAGTAATATTAATATAGTTTTTGGTCAGGTAGATTTTGTCAAGCTGTATACAGCTTGTCTAACTTAACTGAATTAAGGGTTAATATAATTTAGAATTCTTTCATCAGAGATAAGAAATTTGAGACACAGAGAAAGAATTCAAAGGATCTCATAAAGAAAGAAGTTTTTATTTTCTTTTAGCAGTAAAGATACATAGCAGTGTAGAAATAAAATTGCCTGCTATATTGATCCTTAGCATAACTTTCCCTTTTGTGTTTTAAAGTTTAGCTTTTCATATTTTCAACATATCTGGAAATTCAAAATCTAAAAATTTAAGTCACATCTTGATACTGAATAATGATTATCCTCCAGAATATCTTTCCTAATGTAAGCTTGTAAAATAAAGAGGCTTTTGTAAACCCTTTTTATGAAAATAAAAACAAAAAATAATGATGAGGTAAATTAAGATGTGATGAGTGGAGTTAATTATCACCTAATTTTGATCAGCTTGTCAACCTCAGTTTTGCCTTTCCATGCTAAGGTTTTCAGAGCCCAGCGTTCTCGGAACATAAATCATTCCCTAAAGCTTCCCTTTGTGGCCTTTACTAATTTGATTCTTTTTCACTCAACAAAGTGTACAAAATGTTTAATCAGAGGCCTAAAATATGTGAAGTAAATCCCTCAAGACTGATGCTAATCATATTGGGTATTCATTGGGCATACTAAAATGAATGAAATAAAAAATAGAGATTAAGATACCAATTTACATGCATTAAAAATCCATGCCCAGGCCGTCATTAGCAAGCTCCCCTTCACTCGTCCCTCACCCACCTCCCACTCCGAATTACATACTCAAGCCAGATGGAATCAAATGGGATGAGCTGTATGTAAATTATGCTGAAGTTCAGTCTATACTGTCATAAAGTAGAGCTTCTCAAACTTTAATGTGCACATGAATCATGTGAGGATCTTGTTAAAATGCAGATTCTGATTCAGCAGGACTGGCTTGGGGACCAAGGTTCTGCATCGCCAATAAGCCTCTGGGTGACGCGTATGTTCCGAGCCACAGACATTACTTTGAATAGCAATGTTTTAAAGAAGGGTATCATTTGGTTTTCCAAATTGCAAACTGTAATACTACATAAGTTAAACTACATTGCTCACGTTGACTGGCAACTTGAGAGTTTGCTACATATATTCCATATGATAGCTTAAAGATCAGACTAATTATGATTTTAACAAACATCATGAATATTACAATACACATCATTTGGTTAAAATTAAAAAAAAATACAGCATGTGCCTAATCAGAACTGATAAATGATATCTGTTTTTCCAATAAATTATTTATACTTTGCACTTCTGTCATGGCTGAAAACTATATTAATAGTGCAATTCCTGACATATGAGCTACTAACTTTTTAATGACATTTGTAAAACATTAATCAGTTTTATGAGATTTCCCCCTAAAAGATGATGCTCTTGTGCCACTTTTTATTTCAAATTCATTAAGCATATTCAATTTAATTGTCTGAAAAAGCAATGCTCAAGGCATTTTATTTACTATTTTATTTTGCCACTGACAGTTACTTATATTTTATTCTTTAATTATTCATAGACAAATATGTTTTTCTTTTTCTTCTTCACAAAAGAAAAAGTCAGATAATGGCCAAATGTATGGTTTCAAAACCTAACACTGAAAATGCGTGTTGTACTGATTTATAGTAAACTGAAATATATTATATGTAATTTTTAAAATCCAAGTCAAATATATTAGGAATGGAAGTATTTAGGTATACTTCTATTTTTCCTGAATTATATTTCCTAAGCAAATGGTATCTCTTTTCTTACTCATATATTTTATTTATATATTTTATTCATTATCCACTCATATTGTACAAAGTGCGATTTTAAGAAATCACATCAAGATGTTATGCTAACCTTCAAAGATGTGACCGTGACCACTTTCGGGTGACATCTTGTCCAAGGATGTTTTCTCGTCTTTCTTGTCGGAATCTTTCACAGAATCATCTGACTGGTTCCCGGGATGACTCTTAAGTGTTGGTGAACACAAACTTCGCTCAATTTCCACTTCCTGTTAGGAGACATTAAAGGATGCATGTTAAAAGCTATCAGTGGGAAACAGATGTGGTTTTCATGGGCTGAGAAGGCAAGAGTGAGAGAGGGAGGGATTTCTATCATGAGTGATGTTTTCCAATATCCTTCAGGGAAAATTTTGATAACTTTGCCAAGAACTGCAAACACACATCTGAAGCTTAGTTTACTTCTCTGCCACTGGTTCCACTTCTGAATTAGCTTTACTTTCATGTGTGTTTTCCCCTCTCATAAAAGAGAGAAAGTGGAAATAAGGCTCAGAATGCAATGTAATATATGTTAATAGATGCAACTTCCTAGGCTTGAGAAATGTCAATGAGGGACTTTGAGAAAATAGCAGTATATCAGTGTTGTATGTTAAAGACAGAAGGAAATGAGTTTTTTTAATGTCATGCTCACCCTATGATGATAATCTTAGCAATTATATAGCTGCCAAATTATAAACCCACTCACATACCATATAGTGAATACAGTTTGTCAATTCATAAAGATTATGAAATTACTTCTTTGAGATAGCAATAAAAAATTATGAGATAAAAGCTCTCAAAGAAAGAATCATTAAAATATTTAAAACACAGAAAGTTTAGTGTTTTGTATTTTATAGGCTAGGTAATGGAATCAAACAATTTAATGACACCAAATATTTTGAATTAAAATTTGATAAAAGTAAATGAGCCAACAATACTTGAGAAACAAAAAGATATATATATATATATGATATTTTAATAGCTAATCACAAGTTTTAGATTTTTGAACAGGAGGCTATATTTTTAAAAGAATAACTATTCAAACAATGGTGTGAATAATTCCTTCTTATCCCTGAAATATACTAGCATGAAGGAGTTTGAGAGACAGCTCCGAACACTAAAATATTTCCTAGTGGACACATTTTCTGTCTATACTATAGTTGGAAAAGACAATCCCCTCGAAGAAGTAACCCCTTAGCACGTTTTACAATGTATACGTTTTATGTATATATTATATGTAATATATATTCATTATACATGTGTTTGTGCAGATATATTCATTATAGAAATTACTAGAAACTATTGGTATCTGTTTAATCATCTAATTTTTAATGTTACCAAAATATAAGCTATGTACTCTATCACTGACCTTTAATGGCAAAATTTTGCACAGAATTTTTATGTGATTCAGGTCCCATCTATTATCTCAAACCGGAAGGCGGATAGCAGGTAGGTATTAAGCTACTGAGCCAAGCACCAAAAATGCCCCAGCTCGTGGGCATGAGCTTGTGATTAGTGAACAAGCGTAGCACCCTCCCGTCAGTTCATTCTTGTGATTAGCTATTAAAAAATATGGTATGTGAGTGGACCCAGAATGAACTGACAGAAGGGTCCTCTCCCACTGCTCTGGAAAGCGGTTGCAGGGACATAAACGCAGTATATTTGTTTTCTGTTTGAGGGGTTTAACCTAACTGCCAACATGGCTGAAAACAAAATAAGATAAAGAGAAAATGAAGATGCTCAAAAACAGTGAGATTCCTGTTCAGAAATTTTATGTTTTATCAAAGAGTAGAATGCAGAACATGGTTCATGGACTAAGATTGAGCATGTGAAAGAAAAGTGTCATTTCTGTTTCATACAGAAATGTGTACAGTGATTTGGTGAACTTGCTGAAGAAAATATACTAGCCAGTCATAATATTTACTTGGTATATTCTGTACTATATTGGCAAATCATACTGGTATTCTCAATTTGGAGTTCATGGATATTGAGTTCATCATATACTGTGGCACTTAGAAAGGCCAGAGATGATGGTCCTGTGGGTGTAGTTGGTTGTTTCCAAACCACAGTCCTCTGATTAAAGTCATTCTGGGCCGAGTTCTTCAGGGCCCAGGCAGAGAGCAGGGAGGGGCAGGCAGGGAGACCTAAGAGCTGAGGTTGAGTTGCATTATCTCTGGTCAAAGCATGATCCGCTTTAGTCTCTCTTAATCTGTTTTGTGCATTCTGCTCCTACAAAAGATTTACTTTGAGTAAAAAGCCATAGACTTAAACAAATGCATAAAACACCAGTTTAAAAAGACCAGATGCATCACTTAAGGATGAAATACTCAGACTCAAAATCACTATTGTCCACTAATGAGCTGTGTGATTTAGATCAAGTCAGTTACTTGACATTTCTGGAACTAGGTATTGAACATTTAATGTTCGACCATTTATAGTACAATTTGATTTGATATAAAATAAAACCAAAATAAAGGTATATTAACTATATTTTATTGTTTCCGATTTAGTGAAAGTCAAACCATAATAAAGCACAGCACATAGTCAATGTAAAACCAGTATAAATACTGAACAATTTATGGTCGGCAAGTGCCTGAAGTAGAATCAGCCTCATGAGGAAGTCATACAAAGCTCCCTTGGGGAAAAGATCTTCAGCTGATATTTGAAGAGTAAATTGGTTTAACTACCCAAGAACTTTTCAGATGGGAAAAACGAAATATGTAAACGTCCTGAGCTGAGAGGCAACACCGCAGATAGAAATGTGGCTGGAGGAGGGAGTCTCTGTGGAGGGAGGCGGAGGCAGATAACAAGACAGCAAAGAGCCTGGAGGCTCATATTGACTATTTTAGTCTTAAAGCGTTTGAGTATGTGTGTGTGTGTGTGTATCTGTGTGTGTGCTTGCATATCCACACACGATAAAATCAGGTGTGTGGCGTGAAAAGCTCAGTCTGCCTCTAAGGCAGCTTTTTTCAACCTTGACTCTGTTGACACTTTGGACTAGATATCTTCCTTGTGGGAGGCTATTCTGTTGACTTTAGGCCATTTGGCAGCATTCCTGATTTCTACCCAATAGATTTCAGAAGCACTTGTTTCCAACTTCCCAGCTGTAGCAATTAAAGTATGTTAAGATGTTGCCAAATCTCTCATGGGAAGCCAAATTACCTCTGATAGTAATCTATCACTTTAGCATAGAATAGATTGGAAAAAAACCTCAAAATGTACATGGCAGGTCAGTTAGGATCTTTAGTAGGACAGTACAGTTACCCCTTGGTATCCCTTTGGGGTTGCTTTACTTTATATAAAATGGTGTGATATTTGCATATAATCTCTGGATATCCTTCTCTGCCTTTTAAAACATCTCTAGATGACCTATAATACCTATGATTAATCATACTATCTAGGTAAATGTTATATAAACAGTTGCTATACTTCATACTTGTATTATTTTTATTGGTCTTCTAAATATTTGTATCCCTGTTTGGTTGAGTCCTCAGATGTGGAAGCAAAGGTACAGGGGCCCTCTGTGCTCCAGGACTGTGAAGATGGCCTTGGACAAAAGTTAGCCAAAGTGAACTATTTAAAAATTCATGTAGGGTGTAAAACTGACAAAGGTAATGGGTTGAATCTGAGGAGAGAAAAAGAGAAATCTCATTCTTTTTTTGGTATGAACTAAATAGAATGTGATATCATTAAATAGTGCAAAACACCACAAAAGGCGGAATTTGGCAAGGAAGATAGATCCTCAATTGAGTACAAAGTTGCCCAAGGATGGTTATGTGACCTTGGAGCTTAGTGGAAAGTTTCAGATCAAACAAATAACTTATAAGTCATCTGTCTAGTGGGAATTGAAACAATGAAGAAGTATAGAAAGTGTGACAAAAAGTGATCCAGACAAAGCCTTAAAAATGCTGACATCTGTCATGGCAGCAGAGAAAAAAGCAGAAAAAGAGAAGGATGAAAATCAGAAAGGAAGGAGGAAATGTATTTAGCAACACTGAACTCTTGCTGCCAGTAAAGATTAAATGACTTAAATATATTGTTTGAGTTGAACTGCATGGATATAAAGTATTGATCAAAATCGTTTTGCTGGAAATAAAGTGGTTGGAAAGCAGACTGAGGTGAACGAAAGAGGGACTGAGAGATAATGAATGCAGACAATTCCTTGAGTACTACAGTTTAAAGCAGAGGGCAAACTAGCACAGTAACTTAGGAAAGAGAGAGAGAGAGGCAATTTTATGCTTTAAAGGGAGAGCCTTGCATATGCTGAAAGCCATTCGGAAGGACTTATTAAGATGGAGAGATTTGAGTGCAGGGAAAAGATAAAGAATACTTAATGATGTAAAAAGTTCTGAGAGAGAAAAGCTGATGGAACTCAGAGCATGAATAGAAATGCAACCCAAAGGTAGGAGAACAGAACACATGCTTGTTGTCACTGAGGGCAATACACTTGATATAAGTGCAGAGATGGCCGGGTAGTTTGGACATGAGAATGTTGCAATCTGAGGCCACCTGTTTTCTCGGTTAAGATGCTAAGTGTGATGAAAGTAGGAATCTTGAAGAGAATAGAGAAAGTTTAATTTCATTCTGAGTGATGGACAAAGTAAGATGACCAGAGATGGCCCTGGCTGTGCAGTACTGGGGCCTTTGTGAGGTTTGGTAAGAATAAATTTTCAGGGCAATCAATGGAACCTATTGAGTGACTTAGTCTAGACATTCTTCACAGTTCTAGTTCAGGTAATGAGGCAGTGGATGACTAACAAACCCGCCGAATGACTTTATGAGGAAACAAGAAAATGTATGTAGTATGGTAGGTTAAGGTGAGAGAGGGGACAGATGAAAGGAAATTTGTGTTGTCACCAAGAAAACTAAGAGGCTGACTGAAAGGATAGATCATAGAATATAAGTTGGATCAACAGGGAAGAAAATACAAGGAAGAGAAGGTTGGTAGACAGAAAAAGGATTAACTAACTAGAGATCTAGGTGAGTTTAAAGAATCTCAATAGGGTGAATATTTGGCAAAACACACAGGAAAGAGAGGGGACTGGGATGTTAGCTTTAGTGGTTATAGAATAGCACAGTTACACTTTTTAGAACCCAATTGTAACTGTGAGAATAAAAGCTGAAGCCAAGTGTGGAGAAAGGAAATCTAAGAGCTCAGAGGTTATGATTGTGTCCTAGGATAGTGCAAGGGGTTGGAAGACAGAGAAAGGCCAAAAATTAAGTGTTGACATCCCTAATAAATGAAGGAAACTTAACTGAAATTTAGTAATGCGGATGATGATGTGGTGGGGTCACCTGGCTGGAATGAGGCTTAAATGGCAGGATTTTAACAAGAGACTGGAAGAGGTGTGGTCAGAAAGAAAAATGGCCTCAAGTTACTTGAGAAGGATTCAAGGTGGTATTTCAGGCCAATGTCACATTTCTCTTAGGGCGAGAAGATGCAGAAGGCATTTGGAGACGAGATGGAGGGCTGTGGTGGACTTATTATTGTGGTCAACTTCAGCAGGAACACCCAGCTGAACTGAGTTGGTGTGGCTCTGGGGATAGAGGATCCACATGAGGGTTGCTGCAGACACAACACAAAGGAGAACGAGAGCAGAAGATGGGGGCCGGCTGTTTCCTAGGAGAAGCTCTGTTGCGGCTGGTTTCCCAGAAGTGAATTTGGCTGTTTTCAAAGAAGGAGCTCAGGGCCTTGTTGTCATCAGGGATGGCTGCTGTTTGCTTCAGGGGAGCTCTGGTCAACATCTCCGCTGTGAGCATCGTATCCTGGCTCCAGTAAAGATTTCTTCAACCATCATCTGCAGACATGGACATACACGGGACAGTGCCGTGGGCTCCCAGACCTTGACTGGATCTTTTGGGTCTCCAGTGCATAGGTAGACCTTCTGCATTCTTCCGGTATTTGGCTTGTGTGTGAATGTTGTAACTCGTGAAAGTCCTGTATTAAATCTGCTGTCTTGCAAACTATTGACTCTAAAAAAGTAACTACTACAAGGGTACAGAAGAGCATGCTGATTTTAGAGGGGCAGTATCAGGGGTACTCGTCAATGCTTTGGATTAAATAATACAAAAATAAATAAGGTCTCTCCATGATATCTAGGAATATTTTCTAGTTTTAAGGCATCTTGAAAGCAAAACAAAGTAAACTTGAATGTCAAATAGAATAAGGTAATTTTTTGTTATTTATGTATATTATTTCTTACCATGATGTGTAATTATAAACTTGAAAGATTAATATATTTTTAAAGTATGATAACGGAAAGTGCTACCTTAAAAAAAAAACTAAACATGTTTCACAAGAAACGACAGATTATGTAAAATGGTCAGAATATCTTACCAGGCATTTCAAAAGAAACTGAGTTGCCTTAATGCTTTTTTTTTTCTCCCTTATGAGTGAAAGTTTATGAGAAAAAAAGAGTGAGCATGAACTGATAAGAAGAGGTTTGGGTTTATTACATTTAAATGCTGAGCTAGCTCATGTGTACTTCTACACTTGGTGGATTCTTGCCTTTAGAGAACTAAAAATACTGAAATAAACACTTAAGAAGTTTCATACAAACACAAAGACAGAAATAAAGGGAAATTACTGAAACATGAGAAGAAACCTCATATAAATTTGCTGTTACTGTCTTACCTGGTTTCAACAGATTGTATTGTTCATTCATGCCTTTGAATTTTTATCATTTCTTCAAGATCCTTTCTTTTTAAGTATTTAACTTCTCCCTCTGTGTATTAAAGTATTTCTTCCTTTCTAACTAAACTCTGCATTCACCTCTATGAAGCCTCTTCACCAGTCTATCTGCACACAACTTTGAGTCATTCAAAATAGTTTGATTTTATTTTTATCCATTTGATTTTATCATGATTAAATCTTTCAATTGATTATTATTATTATCCCACATTAATTGAATAATATAGTAAGTTTCTCTGTGACATTTTGATACATGCATGTTATACATTTTAATCATATCCACCCTTCCTATTACCTACACTTAGCCTTTCCTCCCACCTCCATATGGTCTTCTCTTTTTCTCCCCTTTTGTCTTTTTTTCTAAATTCTACATATTAGAGAAAAATATACTTGTTTTTCTGATGCTGGCTTAGTACTGTTACCTCAAAGAGGTCATAGTAAAGTGGCTGGCTTATTTTGTTTAACATGATGATCTCCAGTTCCATTAATTTTCTTGCAAATAACATGATTTTATTTTTTAATGACCAAATAATAATACTTCATTTTCCATATCCATTCATTTGTTGATGGTCATCTAGGTTGATTCTGTAACTTGGAAATTGTGAATATAGCCATGATAAATATGGCTATGCAGGTGTATAAGTCAGCTTTCTTGTTTCTAAAAAAAAATGCTGGACACCCACAATTTAAGGCGGAGAGGTTTATTTTGGCTCATGGTTTCAGTGGGTTCAGTGCCTGGTCAGCTGCCTCCAAGGTAAAAATGGTATTATGGAAAAGCGAAAGGGTAGAAAGCTAAACCTATGATAGCCAGGAAGCAGAGAGACAGGGGAGTAACCAGGGACAAGAGTATACCCTTTCTGGTCACACTCCACCTAGTGACCTACCTCGTCTACCCAGGCCTTACCTCATTAGTGGGTTAATTCACTGAGGAATGTAGTCCCCCATGACCCACTCACCTGCCAAAAGACCCATTTCTCAATATATGAGATATTTGGCAGGCATTTTAGATCTAAACCACAACAGCAGGTATCTCTATTGTATGATTTTGATTCTTTCTGATCTCTATTGCTGACTTTGATTCTTTCAGGTATATACTCACAAGTGGCACCACTAGGTCATATGGTAGTTCTATTTTTAGTTTTTTGAAGAACTGCCATACAGATTTCCATAAAATAATTTATATACCCCCTACCAATGTATGGGGGTTCCTTTTCCCCCACACCCTTAGCAGCATTTGTTATTTTTGCTTCATTCAAAATGTTTTGAATACTTAATGTTCTAGGTACCATAAGTACAAAGATGACTAAGATACAAAGAAGGACTAAGATGACTTCTGTCCTCAAGGAAGTCATAGTACAGTGACACATGGGGAAGAGACATCTAATGCATACTGCAACAAAAAGGATCACATCATTGGAAGGAAATGTCAGCATCCTAGACACACACAGGGAGGGTTCTTAGAAGGTGCGGTCAGAGAAAGCTTCCTGAGGAAGGCGTGTTAAAGCTGAATTGGGAGAGGTTAAATTCAGTCCTTTGGGTTACAAGAACCATTAAATTGTCAAGTCTGGATTTGTACTTTAGGTAGAAGTGCCTGTCAGCTGTGTCAAAAATAGATGGTAATGGGAGAAGATGCTAACATCTCATATAGTAAGTAAAGAATGTATTAAAATTTCCACTTGAGAAATAGAAAAGCCCACACTAGAAGAGTAAAGAGAGAGAACACATTTTTAAAATTGACATAAAATTAGCAAACTGTTAGGATAGGGGCAGTGGAGGAGTGTGGAGTGTCTAGCTTAACTTGTAGCTATTCTAATTTAGATCACCCTCTTTAATTCATGAAACTGGACGAATCCCTTCCTAAATTGATCCGCACCTCCTGAGCTGGAATCCAATCTTGGTTCCCTTCTGGACCTGCCACAAAGAGTGAGGTGATAGGGGAGGAATTTGAGGGGCCAGGCATGTGGCATACATTCAACTTGGGAGCAACACTCCTCTGGTTGGGAGTCAAGGTGGATTTTCACAAACATGTGTCTCTGTTTACTGAATAGTCACTTCTTACAAGAAACTGAAGCTCAGCTTGCCCATGAAAATACCAAGAAAGAACAAGTTATCCAGCTTTCAAAATGACACTGAGGTTTCCCTTCTCTGGCGGAGGGGCATTGCGGTTTTGACATGTTGAATGTAGGTTTTCCATGAGACGATGTTCAGGAGGCAGCTGGGCATCTGGAACTCAAAGAAGTGTGCCCCAGAGGGAAAGATTTAGGACTCATTAGCAAGAAGGCGATAGACGTAACAGTAAAATCTATTAAATTACCCAATTAGAGCCTGGAGAGTAAGTGCAGAAGAGAAACTCTGAGGCATTTAAGGAACAGACAAAAGAAGATTTTCCAGGGAAAGCAGATGAGGAGGAAGAGTCAGAAGCACCACACGGGGCCTTTGTGTAAATTAGGAGGAATTCTTCCTCAAGACACTTTTCTCCCTCCGTCAGTCATCTAATGTACCAATTTTATTAGACCAGATCATGTTACTGCCATCTGCTGGAAAGTCATGGTAATAAATAGACAGCTGCACCTGACTTTCAATGTGAATCCTTTCCTCTAGATGTGTGTCCTTGAAGCAACTTACAGCCCCTACAATCGTATGTGGCTGCCAGAGGCATCCAGAGAAGAATGCAAGGCTATGAACGCCAAGGAAATAGGACACATTAAATGCAACAGGGAGCTAACAACAAAGTAAGTGATGCAAAATATTCCCTGATTTGGGGCAATTAGGAAGTAGCCGAGGTAAAAGCCATTCGTGTAAAAGACTTGGCTTAGGAAAGGCTGATTACGAAGAGACAGAGACAGTGACATAAATAGCTAGTTGAAGAGTTTGAATAGTATTAATAACAACAGAAATAGCTACAAAATTTGTATAGTTGTTATATGTCAGACACAGTTTGAAGCATTTTTCTTGCGTTATGCTCATGTAACCTTCCCTTATGCCTTATGGGAAGATGCTCTTCACCCCACTCTATAGAGGATGAAACAGGCTCACAGGAGGACAGTGGTCAAGGGCACAGGCATAGGGGGTGAAGTGTGCACAGTCAGATAAGCAGGAGGCTGAGGGGAGACCGCTGTGGTGCATCCCCATGCTCCAGAGGGAGCTCATGGTGATCCATGTGAGACGGGGAAGGGGTGGATTTCCCAGAAGACTCAGTCTGGATGCAGAAGGCCAAAGTTCTATGTCAAGCTCATCCATTTAATAATAAAGATACTTTGGGTAGGTCAAAACATCTCTCAGGTTCCTCATCAAAGGAATGGACAGCTATCATCCACCTTTTTTTTTTTTTTTTTTAACACACTCACATGAGGTCTGCTGAAAGTAGCAGCAGTATTCCTGGGAATCTCTGTGCTCGTGTGCAGCATAGCGTTCCATCAGGAGGGGCTGCCCTGCTGCAATCAGAGGGGTCTCCAGACAGCTTCTAACAGTCACTCTCATTTTTCTCCTTGGAAATAAGAAAGCTGCATGGAAAGCAGAACACATAGCACACAATAATATTCAGGAAACCATAAAGACCACCATTTCCTGAATATTAATTCAGGCTACAAGCTCTGCTTTATCTGTACTCTTTTATTCCAGTTTTTATTTTTTATTAGCACATGTTTGCAATCTGTAGTGATTACATTCATTGTGTGTAGTTGTTACATGCACATTAATATCTCAGTTCTTTTATCATCCCTTTCTCTCCCTTCCTACCCATTCCATCTCTGGATGTCCTTCCCATTTGAAAAAAATCCGTTTCCTTACTACCCATTATCATTTATTTTGATCTTTATTTATATTTGGGGTTTCTCATATAAGAGAAAAGATGCAATATTTAAGCTGTGTGTCTGATTTATCTTATTTTGGAATTTCACAATGCTAATAAGGTAGCTACATCTATGTCACAGTGAGGAAGCTAAAGTCTCAGAGCACAAGTGCTTTAAATAATTTGCCAAGGGCCACACAGAAAAGTAGTAGACACATTCAGCCTGACTCTAAACTGACATGTTAAACTACTATATCATCCTATGTACCTAGTATAATTTAGTTATAAATTCCATAAACTGAAATAATGTAATTTAGAATGGGATGAATGGAATGGCAGTAAACTGTCAACTCCTTAATAGCTTTGTGTCTTACTCTTCTTTATCCCTCTTGCAGCATTATGCCTTATATACCACAGATATGAAAGATACAGAGACAAATTTTTAGTGTCATGACATTTTATATTCACATAGAATTCAAAAACAGAAGCAAGAAACATAGACAAAACAATAATATACATAGAGAAATTATAACGATTGGCACAACATTATCATATTTTACAGCACACATCACTCTAGAAGGGCCGAAAGAAATGATACGTCTTACTCCTTCATTTAACCACACTCTGATAAAGGAGTTAGAAGTCAGTTTAGTAGCTGAGTTAATTGACCCACTTGATTCATCAATAATTTATTAGTAATTTGACACTTAAAACCCTTTAAGGTGGCTCGACTAGTGCCAACCAGGCTGTCCGCCATCCTTTGGTTGTTCTCAAGGGATGCCATTTGGTAACTCTGAATCATCGGCACAATTTGTGCTTTTCAACCTGTATGCATATGATGTATGCCAAAAGACGTTCCTGGAAGACTGAGGCAGGAAGATCGCAAGTTTGAGCCTACCTGGACAACTTAGTGACTTAGTGCCACCTTAGTTCAAAATGAAAGATTAAACGAAAGGACCAGGGATGTGTATCTCAGTGAGAAGGCCCTGGCCCTGGGTTCAGTCTTCACTATAGAGACAGAGAGAGAGAGAGAGAGAGAGAGAGAGAGAGAGAGGGGCAGAGACAGACAGAGAGAAAGAGAAAGAAGGTGAGGTTTAGGAAATTTTTCCCAAATAGCTCAGTATTTGCTGTCTCTCTCTCTCTCTCTACATATATATATATATATATATATATATATATATATAACATATATTTATGTATAATTAATATATGTTATATATATGTGCGTGTATATATATTCACTCTTCCTTGTCCTCTGGCCGTGTATGAGACATCTTATTTTCCCTCATTACACTTGTCAGTTCATTAAGAGCATGTTTTATTCATCTTTATGGCCCATATAGAATTCGGCACACTGATTTCCTTTGACATTGTACTTATTTACTGAAGGTTTGTTAAACAGATTTAAATACCATGTGACTTTTATACTGACATACAGCATTCAGAAGAAAACGCAGTCAGAACTGTCCAAGTACGGCGAAGGTGTGTCTCACCGAGTGGGAGAAGGGTGGATAGAGGAAACTAGCTCGTGGGAGGAGGAGGGAGAACGGAATTACATCCCTACGTGTGATGAATTAAAGCTTTCCTGCCAATACTTTAAAGATGATCTGTTAGGTAGAAGTGGGGTCATGTTTTCCTTAAAATCCAGGGTTGATGTGACAAGCAACAGGAGTACTAAACTTATTGTCTAAGCTAGAAAACATACTTTTTTCTGGAGTGATGTACAAATTTTTTTTTAAGTAAATCACTTATTCTCATGGAATTTCTATTCCTACTCCTGAAATGAGCTTACATACTGAGTAACAAAACAAAAGCTGACTTTTAAAATGGAAGATGAGGTATCATTTCTTGTGGCTTTCACACTGCTCTTCTCGGCCTTTACTGACTGTGCCATAAAATCAACAACACACATGTCACTCCTGTAGGTGACTTTTACGTGGTTCCAGTTTCCCCATCTATTCCTGGGCATTCACACAGAACATCTATCCACATTAATTCATCTGTTTCGTTTACCTGTGGTGGGCTCAATAATGTTCCCCCAAATTCCTAACTCTAATACCTCAAAATGTGACTGTAATGGAGACCTGGCTTTAGACTGGTGATTCAGTTAAAATAACTGAATGGCTTGATTTTTTAAAAAAATAAGACTAACCAAATATGCTTGGTCCCCTTGAAGAAAAAGAAATTTGGGCACACGAAGAGATGCCAGGGCCATGGTTTGACCATATGAAGAGGGAGGAAGAAAGCAACTATGTGTTAGCCAAGGGCACAGGCCGGGAGCAGATTCTTCCCTTAGAGCCACTAAACCCCAGTGGAAACTGGATTTTGTGCTTCCAGCATCTGAAATTCTGAGAAAAACTTCTGTGGTTTGACCCGTCCATGTGTTGCGTTTTCTTTTGACAGGTGATACGCCATACTTAAACTTAAGGAAATAAAAATATAAATGACTATCATATTTACTAAAGTTCTTTTGTAGCTTTAAAAAAAAAATTGGGCTGGGGATTTAGCTCAGTGATTAGAGTGTTTGCCTTGCAAACACAAGGGCCTGAGTTCGATCCCCGGCACCACAAAATAAATAAATAAATAAATAAAAATTAAAAAAAAAAATAAAAAAATAACTAGTTGAGTCTCTATAGCCAGAAACACTTAATAACTACACCTCCTCTTCTCTTCTCCTTTTAGATGAATTAAGCAGAGAATGGTGCTCGCACTATTTTTGAATGTGTGTTTACTGCAAACATTATGACCCAAAGCATGCAGGCTGACATTTAGACACAAGCCCTGCAGTTTTATGTCCCCTGCTGAAGGGAATGGGGGCCCTAACTGGCCCTTGCAAGCCAGTACATGAATAGAGGCCCATAAAGACCTAGAAAAAAAAAGCAACAAAACTCCCATGAAGCCCTAAACAGCTTTGAGTCTCAATGCCATTTTCTCTATACTTTATATTATATTTAATTTCTTTATTTAATTCAATTCCACTTTTCACCAATTAGAGCCACTCTTCACATTGACACGAGTTCAGTGATGATATAAAGATACTCCGATATTTTATCCCTCTGGCGTATGATCCCTAAACCGGAGACGTGAGCCAGAATTCTTCCAGCGTTTCTTCTTCAGAATTTTCCCTTTAGTATCCTGTATCTGAATGGAGAAGGGGATGTCCTTAAAATAAATCACGGTTTACATCTCTATAAACTGTGTGGTGGGGTGCAGCTGTTGAATTTTATGCTATTATCAAAGAATTTGATAGATATTTTCACTCTAAAAGGGGTCTTTTGCTCACAAATACAGCTAGTGGGCAACTATACCATTGAAGCCTTGGAGGGTTCAGCCTCAGGGCACTCGGTCTAATCTGAGCATACTCAGGCCCTTCCGGTGAGTCTGCCTGGTTCCTGCGCTCTGCCAGAGGCCAGACTGTCCGGACATCCAAGCTGACGCTATCACATTCTTCACTCCCAGAGCTGGAAACAATGTCGCTGCTCACTCCTGTTATTTCTCTGCAGAATCAACACTTCTTAGAATGTACAGATGGGTACAAAAATTCAAAATACATTTATCATCTGGGTGCAAACTTGATTCTGTGCTCTACATGGTTAGATGTTAAAATCCACATTTTATAGGGCAGGAACTTCGGCACAGAGAAGTTATACTTCTAGTTCTGGATTAGACTCCTCTTTTGGTTGGATTCAACATTAAAATTCCATGTCCCGATCTTTTAAAGAAAAAATATTCCGCACATGTATATGCATCACGATTTAATATTTTCAGAGGGAAGATTTTTTTGAGAGGGGAAAAACAGATTTAGGGGTTGTGAGCATGTTGCTTTTTTTTTTTTCTTTTTTCTTTTTTGAGAACTAATTCATCTCATTTAGAAGCTGGTGTGTGCATGATTGTTTTGCCACTTGTTACTGACCTAACTGAAAGAATGCCGTGTCACTGAGAGAGGGGTGTTTCTCAGTTCACTGAGGTTTCCCACGTGCAAAGGGCATGTTGCTATTTAAGCTTTGATTGGCAGACCGTGTCATTATGTCCTCTTTCTCCTCAGTTCCTTAGAGATTGTGTTCATTTGCTCTGCGGTGTGCCTAACATGACCTGTGGCATTTTATGTTTAGGGAGCACTGAGCACAATTTCCCCTTGAGATGCAGACTTTTACTGCTGTGTACCCTTATTCTCATGCTGGCATCACATTTAGGCAGTTAATTTTCTATATAAAGCAGAAATACGGTCTTCTTTTTTCTTCTCAGTCGAGAATAAAATTCTGCAACTTGCCCCAGTTGCTCTCATTTTCTTAAATAGGGCCCTAAAGTATTTTATGATTATCTTTATTAGTTGGGGACCAAATCCAGTCTTAAAAGAATTCTAATGAAAAGAAAACTTCTATTAAAATATTTTAACTAGTTTCAATTGACCATATTGCTGGCAATGGAAAAATCCCTAATGACTAAACCTTTTAAAGCTAATCCGGTCTAACACATTTTAAAGCTGATGTGCCATTTGAGATTTAGGTGCTAGCATGCAAAGTGTTTTCTTTTTCTATTGTTGCATCCATTTTTAGATTTAGTTTCCCTTCAAATTTGAAAATGAGATCACTTCATGATATTCTCTAGAGTTGCATGAATGAGCTAAATATGAATTTCTATATTCAGACAATCATACTAAAATATGCAAAACAATAAAGTGCAAAATATGTATATTTGTGTGGATGGTGATCTAACAAAGCCTAGGCAGAATGGATTACGTCTGCCAGAAGAGTATCCGTTTCTTAACAGATAGAACATTCACATAATTACATTGTGTTGCTATCACAAGGTGGGAAACAGCTGGAAACTAGTCACACTTTGTTTTAAAACCCAACTTTACTTTTCAACTTAGTGAGCATTACAGTTATTTCATCTCCATTGGCTTTCATTTCCTCATCTGTACTAGCCTGATGACAGGGCTCACTTTCAAGTGAATACTGAATATGGCATTTGGTAGTGCAGACATTCCATACCAGGCAGTTGCCTCATGGATATCTCAACACAGCTGTAACATTCATCGATGAAAAGCAAATAAATAAACAGTTTTCCAAGTTCAAAGAGACACTTTGGAGATTCTCTGAGTGGTGTATTTCATCTCTGGCTGAGAACTCTCCACCTGACATCAAATTAAATATTTAGGTTAAATATGAAGGTATGATATTTATATTCATGAGCTAATTATGCTATGCTGAAGTTTTGTTAAAAGCCTGGGATATATGATCTTATGAAATTCTTGGCTGTCCATGTTTTATGGAAGACAGCCTTCTAATTATCAGAGAGAGAGAGAAAGAGAGAGAAATAGTCTTTCATCTTCTTTCATCTTTAAGAGCTATATGAACTTATAGATACAGTATCATAAATCACCTAGAACTCCTGTTCTTCAGTATAAATTCAGGAAAACATTAATTTGGACACAGTGTATGGATAATTAGAATGGTTATTTAAAACAATGTCCCTGCAATGCCCTAACTGTCTTGGAGACCGTGTGCTATCATTCAAAGTTAGAATCACTCTGGACTGAGTGGTAGAAATACGGAGATCTGTGAAGGTGTTTCACACTCTAACACAGTTCTTTGCTGTTCCGAGGGGACATAATATTCAAAGCCACATAGGAAAAGATGCCAAACGGAGCTTGTTCAGGAGCTTGTTCTTCTCCTTCTGGGGGATTGTGCATTCAACTAGAGCTCTAAGAAGCCAGATAGAGAGTCCCCAAGAGAGGAAGTTCATGGCGTGGCAATGGAGAAGTGCCAAAAAGATTCCCTCTTTTGTAAGTCTTTTCTTCTGAGAGTCCCTGCTTCTGTATTGTCAGACTATATTTTGTCAAAAACATGGGCAAAAATCAGTCCTGCTGACGAGTAAATTCTTTCAAAGGCTCAGTGAAAAGCTGAAGTACTCATACTCAATGATTCCTTTACTCTTGCAAACTCATTTTATAAATCCCCATGAAGAACACACAACAAGCAATTTTAAACATAGCAGTATGGAAGAGGAGACTCTGAGTGGTTTTCCCATGTAACATCTTTATGAAGCTGTAAGGGGAAAAGAGCGCTCTTACAGGCCAATTAGATCACCACTTTGCATGCGTGACAGACTGATGGTTAGCATTTGCAGCAATAAGAGAAAGAAGCAGAAAAAACTGTTCTATAAATAAACTGCTGAACTTTAGCATGTGCCATATTAAGAAATTTTCAATCTTCTTAACTTTGAAACTGTGTACTTTGAATTCTAATTATTTCTGTAGCCTTTGGAGCAGTTGTGGGCAACAAACATAATCCATTTGTTCTTCAGAATATATTATTAAGCACTATCAAATGTCAGCCACTTTATCAAATACTGAAATTTGACAAAGATGAGCCACCAAGAGCTTTTCCTTTGAAAGTTTGTTGCTAAGTGCTGGTACAAAGCCTGGCGTAATGCTTTTCAGCGACTGGTGACTAGCTAGATCCTGTTCAAGTGCAGAACTTTGCAAATGGGCCACACGTATTCTCTTCCCTGAGTTTCATGGTAATCCTTATAGTATTTTATTCTTGTTTGTTTGCATTTAAAATATCTTAATTGAGAAAGGGGTACAAATTCAAACAACAAAAAGACCCAGAAGTCGACTCAGGAGAATGTGTTGTTCCTCTGATTGTTTTCTCTCACATGCTTTAGAAATAAGGCAACAGAGACTACAGTTTCACACCAAAGAATTCCAACAGTCATTTGTCAGTGGATATTTTGCTTTCAAAACTGGCTAATGTTTACATTTGTAAAATCAAGAGCACTTACAATAAATTAAGGAGGCTACTCTCCTTGCTGTTTTTCTGTTTTTGTTTTTTTGGTTTTTTGAGACAGGGTCTCACTATGTAGTTCAGGCTGGCCTTGAACTTGTGGCAATCCTCCTGCCTGAGCCTCCTGAGTGATGGGATTATGGATGTGCACCACCATACCTGGCTTTCTCTCCTTGCTGTTTGAATCAATGGACATCTCTGGTCTTCAACTCACTTAACACACTAGGCTCTTCCTCCCCTTGAAATCCTCCACTTCCCTAGTCCTCTATGACACTGTGTTCTTCTGGTTTTCCTCCTAACATTCTGACAACTACTGGACTTTCATGATCTTGTCCTACCTCAATCTTCTTGTTTCTACCTGTACATATTTTCTAGATAATC
Organism: Hystrix cristata; assembly: GCA_004026905.1. Taxonomy (NCBI): domain Eukaryota; kingdom Metazoa; phylum Chordata; class Mammalia; order Rodentia; family Hystricidae; genus Hystrix; species Hystrix cristata. Next base: position 707 of record PVJO010025254.1, on the reverse strand, counting down.
TAATCCTTGTGATTTCCAAGTATAGTTCACATAAGTCCTATTAGTCTGTTTTTGCTGCTATAGCAGAACTCCTAGGACTAAGTAATTTGTAAATGTCAAAAATTGATTTGCTGCACTTCTGAAGGCTGAGATGTCCTAGGTCAAGGCCCCAGCAGGCTGTCTAATGATGGCCCAGGAACTGTCTCCAGGATTGTGTCCTGAATGTGGCACCCAGCACTGTGGGGAACATGGCGTCCTCACATGGCAGGAGGTAGAAAAGCAAAACAGAGTCAGACCTGCCTCTTTTATGCCTTTTTTTCCTGAAGCTCTTATGTATTAAAGACCTTCAAAACTACATCACCTTCATCACTGTTGTATTGGAGATTAAGTTTTATCATGAATTTTTGGAGGGCACAAAAATATGCCAACCATAGAAACTTCCAAATGTGTCTTAAATCCAGACATCAACTTCTAAATTTCATGTCCTCATGAAATAGAATGTCAAGTGGGGTTTTCTCTTTTGTCTCAGAAATTTAGTAAGGATCCCAAAGCTGAGGGGAAAAGAGGGTATAAGTGCCAAGTCATTCAGGCAGAATTTCCTAAGGAGTAAGACACACACACACACACACACACACACACACACACACTGTCCACCACACTTTAAATAGGGCTTTCTAAAAGGAGGGAATTGATTCAAGAAAAAAGAGATTGGCATGTAAAACCAGACA
>PVJO010025253.1:0-23050 GCA_004026905.1 Hystrix cristata | reverse complement strand
TGGACACCCTTTCCTCCCCTCCTCCTCTGGAGCCCCTGGAGCCCTCCCTGCCCATCCCTACACCTGTCTGCCTCTCCAGACACCTGATTTAAAAAACTCAGTTGCTCTTCCAGCTTCACATTTTCATCAGGCAGAGAAATGAACAACAGAACACCTAAACCAACAAAACACAAATATACTTCTTAGGCATGTTTCTAGCCTTTTTAAAATCCACAGACTCTGTTCTCTCTCCAGGGCAGGATGAGCAGCCTGGGTTGGTGTGAACCCCAAGTCTGCTGGCATGGACGTCCCTCTGGCCTGGAGAGGACACGGCCCGGCGTCACTCCAGGCCCCGTGACTGGTTACTGTCATCGGTGGTCCCTTATGTGTTCACACTCACTGGAAGTTATCAACACAATTTGTTGGACTGTCTTCACCCCAGAACAAAGGGGAGTTGTTGATGTGACCCAGCTGTAGTGAACTGGGCACATTACTTACTAGCCGAATACCCAGCCTCATCCGCTCCCGGACAGCCAAGTCTCTGGGTGAGTAATTTCTCTGATGAAAACTGGTCCAGATAGACTTAACTCTGTACAGTAATTTCCCCGTGCTCTTAGGTCTTTATCTGGAGGATTTTGCCAAGAAGCATCCCTTTTTTCCTTCTCCTCTATGCCTCTCTTCTGACTATGCTCAGAATCCAGACTTAAAAGAACCACCCACCTGTCCTACAGCTGCCTTCCCCATTCAGTCTGAGAAGGCGCAGAGATCTGTGACAAGAGTCTCATATTTGGCCCTGCTCATTGTTCCCTTTAGGCAAAGAAGGACTTACCCCCACCGCCTCGCCGCGGGTCTATCGCTCATGCCTTCCCTGGCCAGAGTGCAGCGCTCATTGCCTGCCCCGCGGCTCCCAGTGTGCTAGGAGTCAGATTACGGCCACTTGTCTGATTGGGTTTTTGGAGTGTAGGGGTGGAAAGATTCTGCCCCGTGTGGCATTGGCTAAGTTATATTTGCACTTGAAATAACTTCTCCTTACCTGATCACTAGAGACACAGGGCATTTTGGGAACACCAAAGATTTATTTACACTATGTTTCTTTAGCCAATCGTCTTTGCAAAGGAGGATGCCTCCTAATTTTTATCTGAAATCTTCCTCCACAAGGAATTGGTGAAGAGTTTTCTTGTTTGTTTTATGTTTTAGTTGGAAGGGGACAACTATTAGAAAACAGATTTGCATCATCCAGCAATTGAGATGAATTGTAATCTAGACTTCAGCACATTCATTTTCAGTGGTAAATAACCAATGAGTTCTACTTGAAGTTTTTGATTCCACAAGAAGCATTGTAAACACAATGTGTAACTACAGCTCCATTTATAGCATAGGCAGTACTGATTTGCACAACAAAAATAAGGAAAAATAGGTAATATAGGAAATGAGACTGCTCCGGGGTGCTCATCTGAATGTCATATTATTAATAATTTTTTAGGTAAGAGGCAGCAAATTTAAAAAAAAATATAGAGATGGAAGGGGGCAAAATTATTGGGAGCTGTAGGTAAATTTAATATCTGGAAACCTAGGGACATGACTGACTATGTAATTTGCAGGACTCTTCGTTCAAAAATCATGTATGATTTCAGGATTGTGACATCAGGGCATTAACCAAAAGGGAGGGGGTCCTCTAAATGCAGGACTCTGTGCAGTGGCACAATTGTGCACTCATGAAGATACCCCTGACGAAGGGGCCAGGTGAACTCCAGGGGTCTAAGAATGAGCTGCCTGTACTGGCATTTCATTATTGTCATTTTTCTTTAAAGAAAACTTTAGTGTATAGAATTGGATTACTCATAATCCTTGGTTTATGGTACTCTGTCATCATGGTGTATATATGGCTCTCTTATTTTATAATAGTTAAATAAGCACTTTTAAATAATATAGTGAGTATTGGTGAACCAGCCAGCCAACTAAACAACGAAAGCTGTGATAATAACCCATTCTACCTATGTACTCCCCCGTCTGCCTGCTCATCACCTCATTTCAGATTAGATTTTTAATTTTTTTCAGAATAAATTATGATTAGAAAGGAATACAGAAAACAGAAGAAAGACCGTTGTGTTTTTAAATGTTGTTTGGCCTCATTTGTATACTTCAGACAAGGGACCAAGATCTCTTTAGGATAAACAATTAAAACTCTGAGTGTGTACCTCAGAGGGTCACTTCTCAGGTAACAATGACCAGACTGACATTCTTAAGAATATGGCTGCACACTGATTATTGTATATCAGTGGTTTCAGCCCTTCTAAAATACATTCTCTGATGTACAGAATAAATTCTGGTGAGGGAGGAAGGGGGATTTGTGTGAATCCATAAAGAACACTTAAAACGTTTCTTACTGATTCTTAAAGCTGTTGACTGGTTCGATTTAAGAATCAGATTTTTTTTTTAAAGTGCAAAACGTTTTTTATAATTTTGAAAACTTTGGCTTGCTAGGCAGATGCAGTAAATGTAATTGCTTCGACCCCAAGGAAATGGAGTCCGAAGTGCTAGCGAGGTGTGTGAACCGGAGGAGTTCTGGTGCTTCTTGGGAGCTGGGTCAAGGGGAACCCACAAAGACCTGGCTCCTCCGCTGTGAGCTGCTGGGGGCTTCTCGGGTCCTCTCTTGGCAGGCAGCTCTAGGTTCATTACCATTCCCTGCATGTCAGCTCCACTTGCCACCTCACAAAGTGCCAGCACAACTTAGTTACCACGGTTTCTCAGACTCCCATTTTTCTCTGCGGGCTGATGTGTTGACAATCTTGCTCCTGGGGGATCACTGTTCCCATCAAGGGAAGGGCCACCCTAATTGGCACCACCTCATAAACTTATTAGTACTCTCAGCAGAAGGGCTTAAAATTGAGCAGAGATTAACTCTTTGTCTACCAGAGGTCATTTTTCTTAATAAGTATTGTGGATTATCCTTTTAATACAGGACATGGTACTGCTGCACTTCGCACAGCACCGCCAGGTCCACACACTAGCCAGTGACTTGCCTGGCTCTTCTCCTCTCTAGGGACAGAAATTTCCCAGAGGATTAACTGTGAGGGTGTATGCTGAGTATGATGATGGAAACAAGTGGCCATAACATGCTTGCGGTGGCTGGCAGTGGGGGCAGCATGGGTTGGTTGGAGGAGCCGGGTGAATGTTAGTAATAGCTTCCAAGCTGAACTCTTTGGATCCAGGCCTAGATCCAAATGAGAGTAGAAATCAATGTACTTTTTCCCTCTGGTAAGTTTAGGAGAGTGTGCTAGCGCTCTGTTGCTGTGGCAAAAGAGCTGTGAAAAACAAGTCAAAGGAGGAAAAAGCTTGTTTTGTCTCATGGTTTCAGAAGATTCTGTCCGTGTTAGCTGGTTCCATTTCTGTGGGCCTGAGGTGACACAGGAAGGTTGCGGCAGGACATGGCGGAGGAAAACTTGAAGAACAGCGGGCCAGAGGCCGGGCACCAGACAGGGTGCCCAGGGTCCCTTCAACTAAGCCCCACCTCCTGTTCACATCAACTCCCGGTAACGCCAGGAAAACTGTGATCTTATCACTGGATTCATCCACTATGAAGTTAGACTTCCATGACCCCGTCAGTTCCCCCAAACCTGTCAGCAGCCAAATCTTCAATGCGAGGGTCCTTTTGGGGACATATCACATCCAAACCACAACAGAGGGTTGACTGCATTTTCAAATGGAATAGCAATTTATTAATTAAATCTTGACTTCATTATTACAGTGCTATGATCTTTGGGGATAGGATAGTTACATGTTGATTTAGAATTACTCATCCATGGCAGCCAGCCTCGTGAGTTTTTAGCGAAAGAGCCCGTCAGGCTACAGGACTCTAACACACAAGGAAGCCGAGAGAAGGTTAAACGAAAATGACAAGAGTCTTTGGCAAAATGAGCTGATCGACATGTTTTGCTTCTGAGTTTTGAATCTACTCCATCATCCTGTTTTCTTTCGGTGCTGGTATATATCTTGGAGATTGTGGACTCCTTCTCCCAGCCCTCCGCTCAGAACTTTTAATATTTCTCCATGTGTTCAGAAATTGAAGACAGAAACAAAGGCGCTAAAAACGCCAGCAGTGCCTCAGCGTCTCCAGGCTGGTGGGGCAGACTCGATTCCAACTCATAAATCTTTTTTCCCTTTCATGAATCTTACCATCATGAATCCCCCCAGAGCACTTACATATCAGTATGTTCATTGAAAACAAACAAACAGAGCAGCAGCAGCAGCCCCCACCACCACAACAAAGAGCTTAATGAGGCTTTGCTCCCTTTCAAAGAGGCTTAACCTTCTGGTTATAATTCACATACTTTTGCCACCAAAGCACTACAGTGGAAACAAGGATGGGAGATCAGCAAGGATGGTGGACTTAGCTCCTTTTCCTCACTGAGTTGAAATTGAGAAAACCTTTCTAATGGACACTGAACCTTTCAAAAATCACTTTCTCTCCTTGTTCTCTTGTCCCAAGGATGGGTCGAGCTTTTCCCATTTGCTACCACGGGCACATTTGCCTTGATTCTGATCCAGGTGGACTCTGCTTTGGCTGGGGACTTGTACCCGGCTGACATTTAAGGCAGGAATTCCCTGGGAAAATAGTCAAGAGATTCTTTTGGTGTTGCTGGCGGGGCTCCAGAGGGTTTAGGGTTCCTCTCTCTTGGCGAATCAGGCGAGAGAAAGGGAGGGAGGGAAAGAGAAACAGAAGGACTTTATTGAGTGACTGTATTTCATCTGCAGCTTGTACAAAAAGCAGAAATGTGGTTGGATGACTGGATACTTTTCTTACCCCTTATCTCTTACCCAGCTAATATGACAGTTTGGAGTTTGGGCATTTTAAAGGCAGGTTCGACATCCAGAGTAGAAAACCAGATTTCTGGGAAGCAAAGGATTTGGGGATCAACTGGGCTGGATGAAAATGTTTGAAATGCACAATAATCTAAATGTAGTCTAGGAGTAATTCTTCCAAATTTAAACTCGATATGAACATATTAAGAGCTAAGTCAACATTTTGGGTTCTTTATCACCTAAAATGGTCACTACAGAAAGGGTCATAATCCTCATATTTTTAGGAGACTAACAAAGATATTTTCAGTTTCAAGGCTAGCTGTTTGAAATTTGATGCACAGGGAGTATGGCAGGCAGAGCAGGGCAAAGAACTGGGTGATTCAAATGCTTTTACTTATTATTTTTTATTTGCACACATGCATAGAACATATTTTGGTCACATCCATTCCACCATTGTCCTTCCTTACACCACCCCGTGTCCTCTTCTTTCGCTTCCTTTCGTCTCATAGTAGTACTCCCCCCAAATGCTTTTAGAAAAATGCTAGAAATAGAACATGTTCTAAGGAGCAGAAATGACCATAATCTATCGCTCCCTGTCAAATATGCCTGATCTGCACCTGTCAAGTTATACAGGCAGGCCCTCGATGACCCCATGATAATTCACATCAGACTTTCTCTTGCTTTTCTCTAAGTGATCATACATCTTTCTCTTTAATTACTTCTGTATTTTATTTGCACATTCTCAAGATCAAAAAGACACAGCTGAGGAAATTCACAGGGCCTGGGAGGTGTCAGGTCTCATCCTCGGCGGTCTCCTCTTACCTGAGTGGTGTTACGTCTCGCCACACTCTGGCCTGTATTCCTGCCATGAGGACCATGCTCCCACCACACCCTGCCGGCTCCCGCCTTTGTGATCCTTTTAGCTCCGGTGAGCCTTCTATTCTCAGTCCATCTGCCTTCCCTCTCTGATGGGTAAGTCCCTGATTCTTCTTTAAACACTCCCCAGTGTTTACCTCCTTCATGAAAGCCGCCCACTGCAAACTTGCTTGAGTTTAGTCACTTCAGGAACACACAACAACCTGCAGGACTGTGTGACACTCTACAGGTGTAGCAGGTATCTGTGTCATCTGCTGATATTTTCATCGTGCTCACCCGTGTTTTTCCATATAGACTGAAGCTGTGTGGTGTGTACGTTCTATTGTAGTGACGACAAGGAGGATAATACAGTAACTGTAATGACTGCGGCGATGATTCAATTGTGTAGTGGAAGGAGGAAGGCAAAAGCTGGCTGTCTTGACTCCATCACTTAATTATTATTGGCTGTAGACCCCTTGAACCCTCTGAATCCTGTTTTCTCCATCCGTGACCTGGAATGGATAATTATCTCTATCCCACATTTCCGCAAATTTATAGAAAATCTTGGCATCCTTCTCTCCTCATCCCGGCTTTGGACCATGTGTATGCCTCCATATTTCTTCGGCTCCCCAGGCCCCATCACAAACTTTTCCCAGTGTGCCATAGTCCCCGGGGTACTTTTCCAACTCTGTCATGGGTCTAGAAATGGCAGTGAGAGCCCGGCAGGCTTTCTTAGCCATCTTGGGAGTAATTAGTCTTAGTTATTAGCTGTATCTCAAGCAACCAGCCTAGGTCCAAAACACATTTAAATATTAAGACATATTATAGAATAAGAGAAAAGAAAACGAGTAAATGAAGCTCCAATAAGGCTGCAATAGCAGGAGTAATTTGCAGACAGAATTAATAAAAGTAAGTAATGATAATGACTCTCAAAATAAAAAGAGCATCTGATCATAAATGAAAACCTGTAACCATGCCGAACCTTCAAACAAATGAAGTGTTCAATCTTTCCAAGCTCAGGTAAGGACTTAAAAGGTGCTGATGTATGTATACTGCTTCGAAAGAAGAATTTAGGAAGAAGCAAGGTATTAACATGAATGATGAAATTTATAAATTTCAAATGGGTATAGATTATTCCGAGGCTACATTTTGGAGGTTAGGACAGAAACAGTACCGTAAAACTCTTTGACTTATGAATTGATCACAAAGTTCTTGCAAGTTTTCATTTAAAATGACACTGATTATTGACTGTCATCCCTTCTCTGGCTCAGTGGCTTTCTGGGGATGGTAATAAATGATATTTGTGTCTCACCTACATTTCTACTGCTGGGAAAAGAAACACGATGAAGGATCTGTAACTTTACAGATCACTCTTTCTGAAGCAGACTTGCTCCTCCTTGTCACCTGGCAGTCCCACGTAGCTTCAGAGTCGTTTATCTCCCTCCTTCTCCAGTGAGGACTCGGCTGATGTAGAAAGTGACTCCAGCATCCCTAAGCAGAGGAGACATTACTGAAATTGAGGGGAGGCTGGGGAACTAGCTCACCAGACGCAATACCCGGCGGCCCCGAAGCTGCTACAAGGGGTGGCTTCTGGCCTTCCTGCTCTTCCGGCCTCAGCCCCTCAAGGTGCAAACCCAGGAGGGAGCATCTGATACCGGGTCAGGGAGAGAGATGGCTGGTGTAGAGGGAGGCTGTCGCCACGCTCTGAGTGTGAGAGGCAGCCAGAATGGAAGCTAATCAGCTCTTTGAAGGTAGTGTTATTACCATCCCTGTGTACAGGTCAGGAGACTGAGGCAGAGAAAAGGGGCGCCCTTTGAGGTCACAGTGCTAAGTCTGGCAAAGCTGAATCTAAACCATGGAAGTCAGACTCCAGAATTCTGAGTTGCTTTCTCATGCTGCCGCTAATAGGACCCTGGGGCATGACTCAGGCTCCACACAGGCTGCTGACAAGTAGCAAAAGTCCTTCTGCACCTGCTGATCTTGTATCTTCCTGCCTCTCTCATCATGGGCTGCTTGCTTCTGTCCTCAACGTGACAAAATAGAGGACTTTGATGTAGCACCTCCTCAACCACTTCCTCTCGCACCTGCAAACACAGCCTCCTAAACAGAGATCCAGAACAGAATGTGTAGTTTCCCTCCAGACCAAATGCCGTCTTCATGCACCCAGTTACTCAAGCCAGAAACTGGGTGTCGTCCCTGAGTTCTCCTTACAGCACACACAACACAGCAACAACTCACAGTTCAGTTCTACCACTCTCGCCGTGGAATCATCCCGGGCCTCCATTTCTTGTTTGCACCCACTGCCGCCTCCGCCACTCAGATCCGTAGTGATTGACACTTACAGCACTAGGCGCCCGGAGGGTCTCCTGCCCACAGCTGCGCCTGCCCTCACTCCAGCCCCTCGCTGCTGCCGGAACGAGTTTTCCACCCATCCTGCGACTTGCTCCCTTCAAATCTTCAAGGGTTCCCCTTGTTTTCCAGGTGGAGTGCAAGCCGCCGAGCTGACAGCCCTTGTGGTTGGTGGCAAAGTGTCGCCTTTGACTGGCCTCTCCTGCCCTGACTCCCATCTGTCTAGTCTGGTCATTTGGCACTGTGGTCGTTTTCTCCAGCTCCCATAACAAAATACCACACTTTCCACAGCTGAAACAACAGAACTACATATTTCTGAAGGTAAGAAGTTCAAGATCAAGGTAAGATGGTGAATTTGGTTTTCTGAGGCCTCCCTCCTTGGCCTGCAGGTGGTGCCTCCTTCTGCACTCTCGCAGGCCCTTTTCCTCTGTGCCCACATCTCTGGTATCTCTCTGTGTGACACTCTAATGACTTGTTAATCTTTGAGTTGGGGGGCGCTGCACAATTTAGTGCCTGAGAGAAGCTTTTCAACAGGAGTTCTGGGGTCCCTGGAGCACTTTCTTCCTGTCCCTGCCTACATACCTCATGCTTCGTACTTCACGATTCAATTTGATTTACTTTCGCCGTAAAACTTTCCCTGTGTCTCTCATCTTAGATGCTATTTCTTTTCCTTCCTTCCTTCCTTCTTCCCTTCCTTCCTTCCTTCCTTCCTTTCTCGAGCTCTCTCTTTCTCCCTCCCTCCCAGAACTCTTCTAAAATAGCTTCCCAAATTCTAATCATATAAATATCAAATTCCCTTCATACTTCTCCTATTTCAAAAAGATGAGTGCTGCTCCTGTAAAAGAGCTACAAGAATGAAAGGCTTTCATCCCCAGTATGTGAAAAAGCAGTAAGAATTGTGCACAGTGTCTCTGAGTAGGGTTGTATTAGTTAGAACTGCACATTCCATAATGAACAGTTTACTGCTTTATCTCTGTCTTAGTTACTTTCTCCTCACTGGGACTAAATTCCCGGCACCACAACTTCAAGAAGGAAAGGTTAATTTTGGCTCATAGTTTGTAGAGGTTTCTGTCCACAGTCCTCTGGCTCCAAGGCAGGATGACAGGCAGAGGCGCCTGGAAGAGCAGGATTGCTCTTGGCATGAAAGACAGGAAACAGAGGGACAGCAAGGGAGGAAGGAGACACGCTTTCAGGCCACGTCCCCAGTCACCCACCTCCTCAGAACAGGCTTCACCTCTGAACATCACATTCAGCTATAAACTCATCAGTGGGCTAATCCACTAATGAGTATCAACACACCCATGATCCAGTCACCCCCAAAAGCCCTGTGTGTGCATGAGGCTTTGGAAGGATATCTGCATATAAACCATAACAATCTCTAATTCAATAAATTCCTTAGGGCAGAAATTGTGTGTTAGTTGTTTATGTGGCCTTGTTTAGGAGGTGGGTGGTAGGTTTTGGTTAGTTGAATGAATAAATGAGTGTTTACAAAGTGCCTTCATCATCTTTCAACATGCTTATGAGATGAGCAGAGTGCTACTTTCCTGGTTGAGATCTAAGTTAATGGAGAGTTTAATGACCTGGGAGGTCAGAAATTAATCAGACTGGGTCCTTTATACTATTATATTATACATTTTCTGTCTGCTATGCAGCTATTGTAGCTTTTTAAGCGTGTCAATTCTTTCAGAACAGAAGGGCACCTTTGAAATACCACCCCATTTATTGAAGAGGCACATGAAGGGAACTTTGTGTTGTGATTTCTTTTGAAAATAGAATAATAATTTGTATGAAGATTGACTAACTTCAGTCATTTGACAAAGTCTTTTAATAAGCATGATATTGCTATCTCAGAGTTGTTAGTCGAATAGAACATTGTAACAAGATCTAAATAGTTTTACAGTATATACCTCATAGTTTTGTTGAAACAGTTTTTTGTCTGAAATTCTTTATTATCAGCCAAAAGTCACCTTATAAACTTTAAGAGCAACACAACTTTTATTTGTTATTACTTATAATGATATTTTATTTGTTTGTTTATTTAATTATTGGTGCTGGGGATTGAACTCAAGTCCTTGCACATTCTAAGCATGGGCTCTATCACTGAAGCATACCACCAGTCCTTTGATCTATTTTTTAAAATGAGGAGTTATTGGATAGAGTAAATAAGAGAATTCTGCTGTGTTGGTAGGATCGACATGGTACTCTTTAATATCATGTTGTATGGCAAACCTCATGAGTAGTTATGCAAAGTTCATATTGCTCTTCTCATTCTGGCATTTTGAGGACAGAAAGTACTGCACTGAGTGGCTTGTGGCTCATGCAATATTAGTGGGGCAGACGAGGATTTCTGGTGCTTTGACTCAGTAGCTTCTCAACACTTCAGCTTCAACTGAGTTCATTAGGTCTAATGACAGTCCAGTGTGGGGATGCAACTACCCAAAGCGTGGTATAGACCTTGGGGTGTTCCACTTTGATGGTAAACAAGCACATTTGGAGTTGGTGAGGCCAGAGCTCTAATGGTTAGTTATCTGTCAGAACCAAACCGTAGAGAACATGCATCCACCCTGAAGTTTGGGTTGTGATTTAGCTTTAACCATCGCATTTGGTAAGGAAGCTAAGCTTTAATTTTGCTGGTTGTATCCATTACTCATTGTGTGATACACTGAGGGAACAGGCTACAGTGTAGTTTTTAAAACTGAAAGTGAAAAGAAATTCATTTCACCATTTCCCCTGAAAAAATTGTCATTTGCTCTGTGAAGCTAAAGTAAGATGGCAAGGTTGTGAACTGTTCAATCTTACAGAGTTAGATTTCTAAATCAACATCATAAGCAGAATATAAAAATTGTATATTTGTAAAAATCAGAACATAAGCAGCTAATAAAGCATTTTAAGAATGTTTTATAGTATCTAGAAATTAGCCTGAACGTGCAGTCTATTCCCCATGACAAAATATTAAAATTGTTTAAATGTTCCTTAGCGCATAGTTTCACATATTGTTCTCTTCCTTTCTGGTTGAAACATTAAAAAAGTGAGAAGTTAAATACACGCTATAACACCAACTTGTTTGTATCATGCCCAGTGTGGCTGCTGGCTGCTTTGGCAGGAAGTGAGCTTGGATTTGCCCTCTTCAGGAATATGGTTGTCCACTTACATCTGCTGTTTCACTGTCTGTGGTTTCAGTTACCTGAAAGCAATCATAGTCTGAAAATGCTAAATGGAACCTTCCAGAAATAACTCAAAGGTTTGCATTGCACACCGTTCTGAGTAGCATGACGAACTCTCGTGCCACTCTGATCCCAAATGAAGCAGTCCTCTTGATGCATTGTCAGGTCAGCAGCAGCCCGGTGCTGCATTCCAACGCTTTGTCATTCACTTCAGTTCATTTCATTACACTGGTGTTAGATCATCTCACATCATCACAGGAAGAGAGAGACAGGGACAGTGTGCAAGAGAGGGGCTGGGAGAGAGGGAGAGGGACAGACAGACAGACAGGCAGACAGACAGACAGAGAATAAAGACTAAATTCATGTAACTTTAACTTTTATTGCAATATAATTACATAACTTCCCTATTTTCTTATTATTGTTAAGCAACTGTGCTTAATCTGTAAATTAAACTTGATCATTGTGTATAGGAGAAACATAGTGTGTAGAGGGAGGGTTCAGGACTCTCTGTGGCCTCAGGAATCCCCTGGGAGTCTTGGCACACATCTTCTGTGGATAAGGAGGGACACCATGCCCTGGTGTCCCCAACTCTACTCAACTTTCCCTGGACATCGTTTTGGACAGGTAGTTCTCCTTCCTCCAGATCTGCTCCACAGATTGCTCAAATCCATACATCCCCGCATCTTTGACTCACTCCTACATTACAGTAAAAAGAAACCTTTGAAATCGGCTGAGCTGAAAATGTGTTGGCATTTGTCAAATACTTTTCTCATTCTACTGTCTATGGGAGGAAAAAAAAAATCCTTTCTTTTTTCTCCAGTGGATTCCCTCACTTCCGTTCTGGGTCTCACGCTCTCCCTCATGCCAGGCACTGTTCTCTAAAGCAGTCGTCCTCCAACTTCCTGATCTCAGGAGCTCTCTGCAGTGGAAAATTTCTAAATGCCCCATGAGTTTTCTGGTAGTGTGAACTCTCAACAAATTAGGAACTGAAACAGAGAATTTCAAAAACTAGTGAAGAGCATTAACATAATAATGATAAAACTAATATAGGGTAACTAAATTGTATTTCTAAATAAAAATAAATACATTTTCCTAATAAAATAACTAGTGTGCAGAGAGCATTGTTTTACATTTTTAAAAATCTCGCTAAGTCTTGCTTACTAGAGGACACCTGAATTTTTGCATCTCTTCTGCATAGAATCCCTTGTGAAACGGTTATCTGATTGCAGCATGGGGAGAGAATTCTGCCTCATACACGCATGTACTTGGAAAAAGGAGGACTACTTTAATGATCTATTGAGATAATTGTGGGTATTTTTTGATATGGCACCAGAATTCAATAATAATTTCTTAAATGTTAGCCACAGTGTGGGACCTGAAGGTATGTTGATGAACTATTCGTGTGTTTTTACTTTAAAATCCATCAATCTGCTTTGCACCTTGAATTGGTGTTTTACTTTGACCTGAGTTTTGACATTATGTATGGTTGTTTGAAAGTAGCGAGTCACTGGTGTTGTGCAAATCTTCACTGTTTATACATTTTGTTTCATAAAAAGTATCATATTTATTAATATTGCCATTAATCATATCAAAAAAGTGGTTAAGTATTGAGAGAGATGTCAAATTCACGGAAGCAGATACATATTTTCCAATTATAATTTTTCCTCAAAAGCTCAAATATTATTATTGGAAACACATACTGTTCAGCTTTTCTTGAAGTGACAGGTTTATTTTGTTCATTTCCAAGAAAATGTTTTTGGAACGGTCACTTTAAAAGCCATAGCTTGCCAACCATTATTTGTAGTAAATGGTATTCCTTGAGAAAGGGGCTAGTCCAGCTCACAGTGTGGTGTGAGCAAAACCGTTGTCCTTGGTCATCTATAGAAGTACTTTATGTGAATTTTCCATTTGGCCACATAAAGCATTGAAAAGATGTGAACTCAAGGGTTGAAACTTAATGAAATTAATAGTTCTTGTGTTTCATCAAGGATGTTCTTAAATGGAACGGGCATTGGTTTTATGGTGCGTGACAGGTCAGTTTGAAGGCTCTGCCTTGATCTATGCCAAGATGCCAGCCGGTTTTACCCACAATTGTTTTGCACTGACAATACAAAAGTCATACAGTGAAAAAGGCAAGTAGTGTCTTACGATTATGAAAATAGTTTTTATTTCAGGGGCCCTTAGGGATGTGCAGTCCACACTTTGTGACAACAGGGAAGAACCCAGAGGATGTTATGTTAAGTAAAACCAGCCAGGCACCACATGATTTCACTTGTGCGTGGAACCAAAAAAGTAGAGAGTAAAATGATGATTTGTAGGTGCTGGGAGGTGGGAGCACTGGGGACATGTTGGGAAAAGGACCCAACATTTTAGTTAGGCAGAGAGAATGAGGTTCAAGAGATTCACTGGACATGGTAGTGTCCATAGTAAATGTATTAACAGTAATATATTGTGTATTTGAAAATTGCTGAGAGTAGATTTTAAGTGTTGCACCACACTCAAAAATAAGCATGTAAGGTAATGTAAGTGTTAGATATAGATTGAGTTAGCCAATCTACCATGGATACCTAAATCAAAATATCATGTTGTACACCATAAATGTACACAAATTTTACTTTTCAATTAAAATTCTAAAAATTAAAATGGATTGAAAAACAAATAAAAAATTCTACACTTTCAGAATGAACTACTAAGAAAGATGCTATAGTTTGGATCTGGAGTGCATCCCAAAGGCCTCTTTGTTGAAACCTGGTCCCCAGTCCCTGGTGGCACTGAGATGTGGTAGAACCTTCAGGAGGTGGAGCCTGGAGGGAAGAAGTTAGGTTATTGAGACCCACCGGTGCAGGGAACTGGGACTCTGACCACCCCCTCTTGTTTTCACTTCCCAGCTTCCATGAGATAATCATCTTTCTCTTCTGTCTACTTCTGCCGTATATACTGCCTGACCACAGACCCCAAAGCAGTGGACCAACCTGCCATGGACCACAACCTTTAAAACTGTGAGCCCAATAACACTTTCTTCCTTCTAAATTGATTGCTTCAGTTATTTTGTTACAGTGACAGATAGCCAATTAACACTAAAGTGTAGTTATCTTCTCTTGAGGTCACTAAAATATTCTTTGTACTGCATTGTCAGTTCGGAATATTTTGGAGGTGGCATTGTTTGGAAGCAGGGTTATAAACAAGATGATCACTCCAAATCTCTTCCTATCTTTAGGGACATGAAATCAAGTTTAGTATGCTTTTGTTTTATTTTGAGTTGGGCTTCTACTGACAAAGAGAGAGATACAGATATAATACCATTATTTAGAAATTTAAACAATGTTTTTCCAAGCAAAAGAACTTGTTTGTGCTGTGAAATTTTCAGCCTAGATCAGGCTAATCTTTCATTTGGTTAAGACCTAGTAATGTGGCCATAGCAGGGAAGGAATTAGCTATCATTTCCAGAAGACTCTGACATTTAGAAGTTACTAACTTTCAAACATATGTTGAACTACCTGGAAGAAGAGACACAGACTTTAGCCCACCTGGCTTATTTGTGGGTTTAGAACAATCTTAGTCCAGATATTGCAGAAGTCAGTGGGCTGTGCAGGCAGATCCTTCTGTCCAGCTGATTGTTCATGAGCAGCAAAACTCTTTCAATTGGTGAAATCAGTGTTTTTCAATGCCTCAAAGCCAGGGCCATGCTAAGACCCCTGCGTCGCAATTTTTCTAAGAAATTTTTCACTTTACTTCTTTGCAAGCTGACACATCACTACATTTACTTTGTAAGGGAGGAACTGATTTAAGGCAGTGCTGTAATGTCGGCTTCTCCTTTCCTCTCTCTCTCTTTCTGCCTCTCCTACCTGAGATCCTGTATGGTGACGCCCCTTATGTTCAAATCCCAACATGGCTTCCTAAACAGATGCGTAGCAGAGTGACAAAATGGAGTACATTTATTGTTTAACTGGGTGATTCTTTCCCCGTACCCATGCCCGACCGATCACACTAATTCCTTTGTCAGGTTGGCTGCTTGAAAGGTTTTAAAGAATTAAGAATATTGCTTTAAAGAATTTTCATTTTTACGTATATAGGTCATCTACTCAGAATCTTATTTCCAGTTTTAATTGTTTGCTAATTTACATGTTGCACTTCCATCCATAATCTCACAACTCGTATGAAAAACACATTTCTTTCTTTTAGCGATAAATACTAAATTTGTTGCATTTCTCAGAGCACGACATTGATAATGATAGTCTTCCCGCAATTTCCCTAGTTCTTATGTGTTGTAAGTTTAATATGAAAATATTGTGTGTGTGTGTGTGTGTGTGTGTGTGTGTGTGTGTAAGGAAAGGAAAATCCATTATGGTATATGGCTGGTTCTCAAGCATTTTTCACATTGCAAATGATAATTTGGTAGTACTTCAGATTATAAAATTCATTAAAATTAAAATCTGTTTCTGGAAACTTCGCTGTTATCACTTGAACTTTAGCTGCAGCCTCAAATTTGAACACAGATAAATCCATCTCCGGGAGTCTGCAAAAGTGTAGAACATTTGCTCAGAAAAATACTTCTTGGCCAGCTGTGGAGTCAAACAGGGAGTTGGTGGGAATGATGGCAGGAGGAAGGAGATGCCTTCCCTGGACACAAGGGCGAGGTCATTGTGGCTCACGCAGGTCATGTTGTTTTCTCTTTGTTCGGATAATATCTGAAGATACATTGACTGATCAGCAGTTTCCCAGAATTGCTACCTTAGTTCCCAGGGAGTACTCCAGGACGTATTTACAAAATTCTTAAGAAAGAGTTTTGAATATATACTGGGTGTCCACCTCTGTGCTTGAAGGCTTATAGTGTCTAGGGGTGAATTATAGCATAGACAAATGGCTAAAACTTGTTTTGTATTTTTATCTTTGAAGATATTTGGTTTTTAAAGTTTTTGCCTTTCCAAGAAAATCACTGTTACTTCCATATGTAAATTTTATTGTTAAAGGTGAGTATTGATCTTTTGATTTTGCTTTGGGCATTTGTCTTGCAAAGCTTTATTTAGGACTCCTGGAGGTGAAAGCCCATCACTCATATTCATAGACACACTGAAATTTGAATATCATTAATCAGATTTCCTCACTTTTCAGAAGATGAAGCATTCTGGAGAAGTTTATTGTTAAATGTAAAGTTGTGTTGTTTAAAATTTATTTTTTTAGGGCTGAATATGTAGCTCAGTAGCAGAACGCTTGCCTTATGTGTGTGAGGCCCCCCACTTTTTAAAGGACGCATAAAAACAAACAATTGTAAGTATTAGTGCATACCATGTAATGGTTTGATACATGTATACACTGAATAATGTGTAAATCAGACCAAATATATTTATCTCCTAGAACATTTATCATTTCTTCATGGTAAAAACTTTCAAAATCCTTTCGTGTACCTTTTTTGAAACGTACAGTACATTATTGTTGTCTGTAGATACCCTACTGTGCAACAATAGCACACCAGAGCGTCTTGCTCCCATCTAACTGTAATTTAGCGTACTCTGATTAACCTTTCCCCATCCCTCCATCCCTCCCACTCTCCCCAACCTCTAGTAACCACCATCCTACTCTTGACTTCCATGAAATCGATTTTCTTAGATTCTCCATATGAGTGAGCTCACAAGGCCCTTTGTCTTTTTGTGTTTGGCTTATTGTGCTTGATATAATAATCACCAGTTCCATCCACATTGCTGCAAATGATAGTAGTTCATTCTTTTTAAAGACTGAATAGTGTTTTAAACTTGTATACCAAAACTTTCCTTACAAATTTTTCTTAGTGTTTCATTCTATCTCCTGGTGAGTGAATGTGGGGTTTACTGCTCGGTGTCTAACAGAGGGCAGCCTGTTCCTTCTTCAGTTCTACTTGCTCTTCTTCCAAATGCTTTAGTTAATTTAGCTCTAACCCAGATGACGGCTCATCTTCTGCCTGGGCATGAATCTGCCCTGTTATTTCTTCTAACATGCTGGGAGCTGTTAGATACATTTTCTTTTCTTAAGACACAATCATTAAATGAGTGTTCCCTGAGCTTAATTCATGAGCAACAAAAGAAAAACCTGACATGATTCCTACCCATGAGCTGAGTACATGCAAAACAGTGAGGAAGACCTCACTCCCTTTCCCGTCACACAGTGGCATCACGGAGAAAAGACATACATTGCAGACAGTATGTAGAAAGATACAGCTGAGTTGATTCTAGCGAAGATCAGAACCTGTTGATGTGTTAATTAAGCACTTGCTCTCTTTGCTCTCCCATGATTTATCCTGTTGAAGAAGTGAAGATGGACAGAACAGGTGACTTTGTTTTACACTGCTATGTGGCGTTCATGCACAGGCAAAGCGTGAAGCAATAAAAATGTGGATGGGTAATTTTCGGACCAGTTGGGATAGCTAGATGGAAAATGCAAGACAATGTTCGTCACTGCCTTTTCAGCAGTGTAGCTGGTCGCTGGGAGCTGCTCAAAGGACCCTGGTTGTTCAGGACAGGGCTAGGAAGAGGGGGCGCTAAACTGCATCTGGGCAGGAGACTAACACAGGCAGGTTCTGAGGATTACTGGTCATGGTTCCAAATCTGGAATGAAAAAGTTACTCTTTTATTTAGTGTTCAAGTTGGGAGTTTGCCCTGCAAAAGACAGTCAACTACTGACTTTACTTGAATGTCTCTGGAAAGGGAAGAGCTCGATCCAGCCATGAACAGGAGGAGAGTGCCAGGTTTCCTGGAAACATCGCCAAAACCCAACAATTTCTCAGAATTTTCAGAGGCGCCAGAGGACTGTTTGCATTTCAATGGAAAAAGTTCTGAAAGCTCTAGAAGCTGTTCTCAGCTTTACTTTCTCATTGAAAGGCAGAAACCATCTCTGTGAACAAGAGACAGAAGCACCCGCGATGGCTTTGTTCTGAGTTAGGAAGAGGGATTGCTGGGAAATTGGAATTGTCCAATCTTCGGCCACCGAGCTGGGACAAAGGGGATTGGGTCATAATGGCAAATGAAAATAAAGTACTGTTAGCTTTATACAAAAGTACCCAATGTCTGGAGCCGTCTTCAACTGGCCTGGTTTTGAAAGAAAAACACACTTTCTAGGTTTCAAAAAATGTGGTTGCAACACAATTTCAGTAACGTAATGATTCCTCTAACAAGCATGGATCTGTCATAAATACTTACCTTTCCATACATTACAAATACTCTCTAAGTAGCCAGGAGATTACAGTATTTATAGGAGAAAACCCTGGAGAAAAAGGTAATGTTATTTCCAATTAAGACCTCCAGTTAAGATTTAGAAGGATTTTAAGTACATCTATAATAAAGACCAAAAGTAGAAAATCTTCAGCAAACAAAATCTTAGGTTTAGTTTAGACCTCAAATTTTAGATCTAATTCTACCACAAGTTTGAAGGAAACACTGTCCAAAAGAAATATAATGAAAACCACATATGGAATTAAAATTTCTACTTGCTACATTAAAAATGTGAAAACAAACAGATAAAATTAATTTTAAATACTGTATTTTATTTAATCAATGTATCTAAAATTTTATTATTTTAATATGTAATTAGTGCAGAAATTATTAGTGAATCATTACTTTGTTTTCTTACTGTTTGAAACTTGCAGATATTTTATGCTTATGGTATTGTTCCTTTCAGATGCTAAGTTTTCATTGGAAATACTTGATTTGCTTTCAGATGTCATAATATTTGCAGTTGGAAAAAGTAGATTTACAAGCATACTTCTAAAATTTCCAATAATTAAACAGGGTAACAACTTCTAATTTTAATTTCATTACAATGAAATAAAATCAAACACCCAATTTCTGTTTCACTAGCCCCATTTCAGGTGCTTATTAGCCACATGTAATGAGGTGGGATTATATTGATGCAGCTTTAAGTGTGATGCGTATATTTTTTATTAAGTTGTGATTTTTATTATTCCAAATATTAGCTCAACATATGAGCTTTTGAAAATGACTAACATCCCTGTTTTTATGCAAAAATGTTGAAAGGGAAGTAACAAATTTTCGTATGAGTTTTGGCCTGTCCTTTACTCTAGAGGTCTTTCCCCATGTAAGATTATGTGTGTGTGTTGCACTAGAACTCTTGACAACCCTGTGCAAGCGTGGCTGGGGCCCCGTGAGTCACTCGTTGGTGGGCTCAAGGGACAGGAGAGGTCGATGAGAAGGTGAAGTTGGGGCAGAGGAGGGATGTTTGTTAGACAGGCTCAGAAATGTGCACATTATTTTTCGGGTAATATAACATCATCATGTATTTTCTAAGGATTAAATAATGATTCCTCATGTAAAAAAATTAATACTATTTGGATAAACTTGAAAAGATAAAAGAAAACAACCATAATTCCACACTCAGAGATAACCACTGCTAACACTGAGTGTACTTCTTTTCAGTGATGACCTTTTTTATAGCAGACCAGACAGCTCATGAGGAGGCCTGAGCCTAATGGCTAGTGGGAAATTGCTCAATAACAAACAGTATCTCAATCTTTAAATATTATATATATATTTTTTTTGGTACTGAGGATCGAACCCAGGGCCTTGCACTTGCCACACAAGCACTCTAACCACTGAGCTAAATCCCCCGCCATAAAGTACTTGCTTTCCATTTCAATTTCCACTATTTTCCAAATTTAGTCCTCTGTCAGTCTAATTTAAATTTTTTCTGTTGGATGAGCTGGCCTCTGTAGTCTTTCAAATTTCTCTTCGTCTCCCCTTCTCCTCTCCAAGATGGCAATTGGGTGTGTGAAGCAAGCTAGTGTGATCTCAGGGGGAGGGAGGTGGCTTGGTCTGCTTCTTACAGCTGCCTGCAGGATGACTCTGCTCCATGGCATCTTTTCAGGTGATTGATGGTACCCACTGTTGGTCCTGGTCCTTGCCATTTGCTTCTCTTAGTCCATTTTCTGTTGCTGTAACAGAGTATCCAAGACTGAGTAATGTATGAAGAAAAGAGGTTTATTTAGCTCACATTTCAAGAGGCTGGACAGGCAAGATCAGGTGGCGGCATCTGTTTAGCTTCTGGTGAGGGCCACATACTGTGGCGGAAAAGCAGAAAGCCAAGCAGGTACATGTGGAAGAGAGAGCGAGGACAGAAGAGCTGTCTTGCCTGATAACCTTGCTTTCTTGAGAACCAACACAGTCTATTGAGAAAGAGAATTAACGCTGCATCTCCTCAACACACGATTTTGTCAATCAAACCTCACCATATCCTTGTACCACCAGTCTTTCCCTTCCCAACATACAAGTGGTCTTCTGGGTCTTTGCACTACTGGAGAACTCTCCAGATGCTTCCATGCCCAGGACTGAGTACTGCCTTATTCTGCTTCTCTCTTCTCTTTATTCTTTAATGTGCCTGCGCAAGAAGGATGGCTTTAATTTCTCTATGTCAGTAGTTCTCAAAGTGTGTTTGGCAGACTCTGGGGTCCCTGAGGCCCTTCAAGGTGCCCACCAGATTGAAACTATTTTTATAAAAGTACTGAGACATTATTTTCCCTTTCTACTGTGTGACATTTGCACCAACGGTGCAAAAGAGATGTGGGTGTACTAGGTGAGTCCTTAACTAATCAAGGCCATGATCCTGAACTGTACCAGTGGCGACTCTTCTTTCAGTGTGCGCACACACACACATTCTCTCTCTCTCTCACACACCAAAAGGCAAATAACAACAACAAAATTAACCCACCAATATTGCTGAAGAGCATCCTCAATAAAGCAATCAGAATGATTAATGATCTTAAATATTGACTTTTGATTACACATCTATTTTTATATTCTGTGTAGCTAACTGGGAAGTACAAGTGTAGTATTTCCGATTCTTATGGAAACACGATGGTCATCTTAGACACAACACTTACTCCTTTATTTGAGTTGTCAGCTGAACTAGTAGTTTTATTCACGGAACACCATTTTTTACGTGAAAGAATGAAGGCTATACAGACCAGCCGATCATTTAGACTCGCCTATTTGCCGACATCTTCTCAAGTGTGGATGAAGTGAGACAGTCACTTCAAGAAAGACAACGGAAAGCACTTGTCGCCAATGATAAAATTTGAGCTTTCAAGCTAAAATTAGAAGTTTAGAAAATTTGCATACGCTGCTATGCACGTCTCAGTTCACCAATACTTGGGGATTTTCTGATGCTATTTGGGATGATAGTAACATGAGATGATGGTAAAATGTATTATTTTTTGTTATTATCTAATGAAATTTGTCAGGAGTTAGAAAATCTACCAAACTTCATGAACTGCTAGTCTCCAAATGATAAATTCATCATGCTCAAATCATGCGCAGATAAGATATTCATTCAGACTGCAAGATAAATGGACTCTAATAGTACGAATATTCATTTATATGGCTTCAGATCACATATTGTAACCAACATTTAAGACCCCGTCACTTGCTCAGTTTTGGTGTAGTATTAAGAAAGAACACCCCCAAGCATCTGAAAAAAATGTATTAAAATATTTCTTTTTATTCCAGCTACCTAACTATGTGAGTTTGGATTTTCCTCCATACTTTGGTACAATGATTTATCACAGTGCACTGTGTAGAGAGTCATATGTGAAGATCCAGTTGCTTCCCATTAAACCAGACATTAAATACATGTGCAAAAATATGCCAATGCCACTTTTCCTACTCATTTTCGAGTTGGAATTTTTTTGGATAGAGTTTATAATTTATTTTAATACTGATTTACTATTTTAGGAGCATTAATAAAGAACTATTTTAAAAGCTAGGCACGGTGGCACACATGTCTGTAACCCCAGCATGCTGGGAACCTGAAGCAGGAAGATCACAATTTTGGGCCCATCGTGGGTAGTTTAGTGACTAAATGAGAACCTGTCATCAATCAGTCAATCGGTCAACCAATTAATCAGTCAATCGGGGTGGGGATGTAGCTCAGAGCAAAGAGTCTGGGTTCAATCCCCAGTACCACACAGAAAGTTGTTTTTGAAGTTCTCAGTTTTAATTTTTAATATATTAAGCTTCCCAATTTGTTTATGTTGCTATGATAGAATACCTGAGATGTGGAAAATTTATAAAGGAAAGATGTCCATTTAACTCACAGTTCAGGAGGCTGGAAGTTCAGAATCAGGCTGCTGCATCTAGTGAGGGTGGAAAAGCAGAAGGGCAAATATAGAATGGGTTTCTTTTATAAGAACTTGCTCTTTTAGTAACTAACCCAGTCCCAAAAGAACTTCATTCATCCATTCGAAAGTCCTACTCACCTCGTAAATCTCCCACTGTCTCTCAACACCATTACATTGGGAATAAAATTCCAAAATGAATTCTGAAGGGGACAAATAAAAATACTAGAAATGTTTGGTTCCTCCGCAATTTGTAAGTGTTCTGAAAGGGTTCCAGAGATCAGAAAATAGAACCACTGTTCTCTGTCCTATTCTGAGTTTTGTTACATGTAGAAGCAACTCTGATCTGGTCACCGGTCTGGTTTCTTATATGCTAAAGGCCTGGATGGGAGCTAAAAGATTTTTTAAAAGTCTGTTCATCGTGTGTTAAACAAAAGTTTTTCAAACTATTTGAAAAATTGCATTTCCCTGGTCCAAAGCTGAAAGTCATTTTTGAATATCTCTTTCTCCTTGTGTTTCTCGCTTGCTTTAAATGGGTCTAATTTCATGAATAAACATTTCTCAGACGAAGAAATAAAAATGGCAAATAAATATATGAAGAAATGTTCAACATCACTAGTCATTCGAGAGATGCAAATCAAAACAACGTTAAGATTCCACCTCATTCCAGAAAGAACCGCGTATATGGAAAAATCAACCAATAACAAATGCTGGCGGGGCTGTGGGGAAAAAGGAACACTCCTCCACTGTTGGTGGGAATGTAGACTGGTCCAGCCACTGTGGAAATCAATATGGAGATTCCTCA